>CAUOFW020009680.1:0-292652 GCA_963454935.2 Ilex paraguariensis | reverse complement strand
GCGGTGGGGCCTTATAAAGGCGGTGGTGTGGTTCGGGTTGGACCGGGGTTCTTCCTGACCCGGCCCTTTTTTGTGTCGACAGGCGCTTTTCTCGAAGCGCTGTTCTGGATCCATTAAAAGAATCGTCTCCACATTTTTGACAAAGTCCTCCACGAAGGGTTTCAATCTCTGACCATTGACGGTAAAGAATATTACCGTTTGACGGGTTCTCCACTTCCACTGCCCTATGTTCAAATATTTTTTTGACATTGTAAGGTCCAGTCCATCTTGATTTCAACTTTCCAGGAAAAGGAGGAGTCTTGAATTGAAAAGTAGAACTTTTTGATCTGGTTTAAAAGACTTCGCACTATGTTCTTATAATGAAAATTTTCATCCTGAATTTTGCAATCTTAGCATTTTCATATGCTTTACTTCTTAATTCCTCCAATTCATTAATATGAAGTTTTCTTGCTAGTCCAGCTTTGTCCATGTCAAAGTTCATTGCCTTTATGGCCCAGTATGCCCTATGTTCCAATTCCAGAGGTAGGTGACATGACTTTTCATAGACTAATCGGTAAGGAAACATACCCAAAATTTTTTTAAAAGCAGTACGATATGCCTAAAGTGCATCAGTTAGTCTTAACGACTAATCCTTGCGATCTGGATTTACCGTTTTTTCCAAAATTAATTTAATTTCCCGATTAGCCAATTCAGCTTGCGTTTGTGGATGGTATGGAGTTTCAATTTTGTGAAAAATTAAGTATTTTTTCATCAGATTCCAAAAAGGTCGATTACAAAAATGAGCACCTCCATCACTTATGATGGATTTTGGGATTCCAAATCGGGGATAAAATATTTTCTTTTAAAAAATTGATCATTGTTTGATGATCATTATTCCAACATGGAATTGCCTCAACCCATTTGGATACATAGTCTATGACTACCAAAATGTATAGATAGCCAAAAGAAAGGGGGAAATGGTCCCATAAAATCAATGTCTCAATAGTCAAAAACTTCAATTATCAGAATGGGTTTTAGAGGCATCATATTTCTCTTTGAAATATTTTCCAACCTTTGACATCTATCGCAAGTTGAACAAAAGACATGGACATCTTTGAAAAGTGTGAGCCAGTAAAATCCGCACTGCGGGATTTTCGCAGCGATTTTTTCTGGATGAAAAATGACCTCCACATGCTTCGGAATGACAAAATGCTATTACCTGTTTGCTTTCTTAAACGGGGATGCAACGTCTTATGATTTGATCCTTACAGTACTTAAATACATATGATCTTCCCAAAAGAAATTGCGAACCTCTCTCAAAAATTTCTTTTTGTCTGTGGGGGAAAAAGATTGATGGAGTGTTCCAGTAGCAAGAAAATTAGCAATATCAGTGTACCATAGGGTCTCATTAATTATGAACAATTGTTGATCGGGAATTTTTCATTGATTGACATTCCATCCTCATGAAATTCGTAAGTCAACCTGGAAAGATGGTCTGCTACCACATTCTCAATACCCTTTTTGTCCTTAATGACAAGTCAAACTCCTGAAGTAAGAGTATCCATCGCAAGAGCCTAGGTTTAACATCCTTTTTTGTGAGCAAAAATTTTAATGCTGCATGGTCAATGAACACAGTAACAGAAGAACCAAAGATAAGAGCGAAATTTTTCCAAAGCAAATACCATGGCAAGTAATTCTTTTTCAGTTGTTGAATAGTTCATTTGAGCATCATTCAAAGTTTTACTTGCATAGTAAATCACATGTGGTTTCTTATCTTTTCGTTGACCCAACACAGCACCTACATCATAGTCACTTGCATCACACATTAGCTCAAAGGATAAAGTCTAGTCAGGGGATTGCATTATTGGGGTAGAAATTAACATGCCTTTAAGCTTGTTAAAATATTTTGACACATTTCACTCCAATCAAAGATTACGTCCTGACTTAGAAGATGACACATGGGTTTAGCTATGGTATGGAATTTTTTATGAATCTCCTATAAAACTCTGCATGTCCCAGAAATGATCGGACATCTTTTATAGTCTGGGAGCAGGCAAATTCCCAATCAAATCTATTTTGGCCTTGTCAACTTTCATGCCCTTAGACGACACAATATGACCTAAGACAATGCCTTGTGTTGCCATGAAATGGCATTTCTCCAAATTGAGCACCAAATTTGCTTCTTGAAATCTTACCAATAATTTTCCTAGGTTGGCCAGACACAAATCAAATGAGGCACCATACATTGAGAAGTCATCCATGAACACTTCCAAAAAATTTTCGACTATGTCACTGAACAGACTTAACATGCATCAATGTTCAGGATAGTGGTTGCAGGAGCGTTACAAAGTTCGAATGACATCCTTTTGAATGCAAAGGTGCCAAAGGGGCATGTGACTTTTGAGAACTTCAATTAGTTTAGACTCTTGCAAGTATGTGAGCTTAGACGAATTACCACTGGGAATGAGTCGTCCTTTCCTAGGAATGCATATTCGAGGTCAGATGGGAAAGGTTTCAATTCAGGCTTTGGTGACTTGTCACTTGATGAGAGTGGCTTTGTGCCACTTAGAGAAAATTCCTCGAATTTGGGGTGTCATGTATTAATAGCATGAATTGGGCAATTCTTTGGATCATTATCCATGGTTTTAGATGTGATAGATTCTGACAAAGAAAGTTCAGTGGAATTTTCACAAAAATGTGTTGTTGAGATGATCCTGGACAATAGACTCAATGAAATTTATTTCTATTTCTTCTCTGTCCTCTCTTGGGTGTTTGGCAACATTGAAAATATTCAGCTCAAGTTTCATATTTCCAAAGGTTAATTTCATGACCTCATTCCTGCAATTGATTTGTGCATTTGAAGTTGCTAGGAAGGGTCAACCAAGAATAACAGGAATGAGATTCTCTGAATATTGTGCTGACTGAGTATCTAAGGTGATGAAGTCAACAGGGAATACAAAGTTGTCCACTTGAACAAGTACATCTTCAACAATACCCTAGAAATTTTGTGACGCCCCAAAATTCAGGGGTCCATTGATTACCCCATCAACTTGCAGAATACCCTTGCATACCAAGTAATTCGATATCATGCCATTGTGCCTCATTTACCGGGAACCATAATTTTGACAAAATTTGGACAGAGTCTCCTTTGTACGGGAAGCTCTACCCAAAACTCAACCTGTGCAATCATATAATAACAAGACCCATCCGAGGTCCAATATTCAACAATGACCACACCGGGTCCAATTATAAGTAAACATTGGCCACACCGAGTCCAAACTCCATATTTATATCAAAACATGCAAGGTTAGTTTTCAATAGTCTATATAAGTTCTATTACAATTATTTGTAAAAGATTACATGCCCAAAACATTATTTCCACAAATGTTTTACATTAACACAAAATAAAACCACATTCGGCATTCTTCAAACATAAGGGTCCAAATTGGAGCCATCTACCGGTGTATCTCTCCCACCTGAAATATTTTTTCGTATAGGATGAGCCAATGCTTAGTAGAATAATCGCTACAGAGGCTACTCCCAACTTAGACGCATATGTGGTGTGTATAAGCAACAAACAACATTTAACAATCATTCCATACAAGAATATGCATTAAATGTGGAACGCAATCATGTCATGCCATGAAATGAGATGATACTCACTCTCATGCACTTAAATCCAAGTCATCACCGACTCCCATGACACAATGGAATGCCAAGGTATACTGAATCTGTCAATTGACGAAAAAATCTACCAAAGATCGTGTTTGAAATAAAACTTGTTTTATTATAAAACCAAATCATTGATGGGTGTTACTCATTGTATAAGTACTTATAAATCAAAATCTTGTGTCTTGTTGGGCAACGGATTTTGAATTTTATACCGCCGGTTCCTTACACCATACTACACTTTTTCGGAATTTCACCACAGAGGAGATTGTATAACCAAGTCGCGGGTCTTGCACCCGAGGGGGAATCTACCCTTCTTGCTATACCCAACACAAGTTTTTCTTTCATGCAACATGCGACTCCTTCAAATTTTCAACTCAACTTTCCCAAGTCCACCCATCAATCACCAAGAATGGTGTTTGATTAACCATGCATACACACACCCACACTCATAACTCATGCCCATGAATGTGACGTCAATTCCATGTCCATATTTGCAATGCATGCCCAAGGAACAATTTCTACATATCAATGTCTACCATGGCGATTTATATCATATACAAATAATCTCAAAATTTCATCACAATGTCAAACATCAACTAGCATGTGTCAACATTTATATTCAACACAATTGATAAACATGTTATTACATAATCTATGTCATAAACACACTTAATTTAAAAGGCAAAATATAGCATATAACAGCCCACATAAAAATCAGCCCATAGTGGCCCAAAATTTAGCCACTAAGAGCCCACAAATCAAACACTAAGAAGCCCACAAATTAGCCACTCAGCAGCCCACAATTCAGCCCTTAAACGGCCATAAACAGCCCCAATAAACAGCCATAAGATAGCCCATAAAATAGCCATAAATAACCCTTTAAAACAACCATAAAACAACCCATAAACCAGCCACTAAGCAGCCCCTTAAACAGTCCATAAATGGACACTAAACAGCCCACAAATCAGTAATGTTTGAGCCACAAAAATGACCCCTTAAGGTAGGAGTAAAACCAAAGTAGGAAGAACCGTACCTCTTGTAGCGTGTAGGAATTGGTAGAACTTCTAAAACACCCAAAACAAGCCCAAGAACCTTTGATTCGTCCAAAGTCTTTTCCTTAGACTTTTGGAAAAATCCACTTTTCTTGGTATGTACATGTAGCCCTCGTCGAGGAGATGAACTTTGATTCTTGGCTCGACGAATTTCGACGACGAACGAACTCCGGGGGAATCTTGGATTGAAGCTTGAAGAACTTACTTGTTTTCTCTCTTTTCACTCTCTTCTCTCTATGGCCAGCCAAGGGTCAAGAACAATGAGATATTTTCCTAAAATATCTAATTTAAGTGGATATTTATAGTCCCGAACGTTCGGTTCATATCGCACCGCATATTTTCGACTTCCAGGTCTGTTTTTCGTCTCGAAACGATTCGTTATACCTCGGATTTAGTTTTTTATTGGAACTTTAAATTAATTTTAAGAAAAAATTTAAAAATTTTATTTTTGGGGACGTTTAAATGTCATTCGCCTTGCAGTCGTCTCGAACGACGTGCAAAAAATTTGATTATCTCAGAATTCGACGAAATTTGACAGGGTGACTAGATTTTGCGATACGAATCTAACAACGAACTCCGTTTCCTCATCCGATGTCTAGAAAATGAGTATCTTAAATACGCATTAGGATGACAAATTACCATTGCCCTTTCTAAGTAAAAGTTCAAATTTTGCCGGGTTTCACATTCTTCCCCCCCTTTAAAAGAATTTCATCCCCAAAATTCACATACACATGCACATACAGTCATATGCATATGCAACAGTCAAATAATGCTAAAAGATTATAAGAATATACCTCCATCCTTGAATAAGAAAGGATAATTGGTACGGATGGTGTCCTCGCGCTCCCATGTCGCCTTCTCTACTACTCGGGGTTGCCACAACACCTTCACTAGTCACACGGTCTTGCCTCGTAAAACCTGTTCCCGGCTATCCATGATGCGCACCGATCCCTCCTCGAAGGTCCCATCAGCATCAACAACAAGCTTTCTCAAATCCACCACATGAGTCAGATCTGGGGTGTATTTTCGGAGCATAGAGACATAAAAAACCGCATGGACACCCAATAGATTTGGCGGTGACGTCAATCGATAAGCCACTACACTCACCCTCTCGAGTACCTCAAAGGGTCAGATATACCTTGGTGACAGCTTTCCCCGCTTACCAAACCTGACCACTCCTCTCTTAGGCATCACCTTCAAGAAGACATGATCTCCCACTTCAAACTCCAGAGGTCGCTGCTGTCTGTTGGCGTAGCACTTCTGTCGGCTTTGAGCCATGAGAAGACGCTTCCGTATCAAGTCCACCTTCTCAGAGGTGTCCCTGACCAAATTCGGACCCATAGAGGAGGATCTCTCCCACCTCCGTCCAACAAATTAGAGAACGGCATGACCTCTCATATAATGCCTCATAGGGTGCCATTTGTAATGCTCGCCTGGTAACTGTTATTGTATGTGAACTCCACCAAGGGTAAATGATCTTCCCAACTACCCTTGAGATCTAGACGCATAACCGTAGCATGTCCTCTAAAGTCTGGATAGTCCTCTCAGACTGACCGTCCGTCTGGGGATGAAAAGCAGTGCTCATCATTAACTGTGTCCCCATGGCTCGCTGAAAACTCTCCTAAAAATGAGCAATAAACCTGGGATCTCGGTCTGATACAATAGATACGAGCACTCCATGCAACTGGACAATCTCCCGTATATACAACCTGCAGAATTCCTCCAGTGTGAAGGTCATCCGCACAGCTAAAAAGTGTGCCGACTTGGTAAGCCGGTCCACTACCACCTACACCGCATCATGATCCTGTGAAGTCCATGGCAAGTAAGTCACAAAAGCCATCGTGACATATTTCCACTTCCACTCAGCTACCTCTAAAGGTTGGAGTAATCCCGCTGGTCTCTAGTGCTCAGCCTTAACCTGCTGACACGTGAGACATCGGCTAACAAAATTTTCAACATCTTTCTTCATCCCGCTCCAAATAATATTGGCGATGAAGATCATGGTACATCTTCGTGCCACCTGGATGCACAGCAAAACGGGAACAATGGAACTCTCTAAGAATCTCTTCTTTGAGCTCCACTGACTGGGGAACCACAATTATTCCTTTAAACCGAAGACTACCATCCGAGTGAATGGCCTAGCCCTCGTCACTTGTACCTAACCCTACTCAGTCCTTGATGAATGATAACTCTGCATCCAGTCTCTAGGACTCAATCACTCTGATCAGTAAGGAATGTGTAGCCACCAAACTCCCCAAGTAGTACCCTGAGTCTGATCTCCATAGTGTAGCCTGGACTGTCCCACAGTCTCGAGCATCTGCCACTCTCTGGAAGCTACTCTAGCCAAAACTCCTCGTAACTTTTGGCTAAGTGCATCAGCCACCACGTTTGCCTTACCAGGATGTAAATGCAAAGTAAAGTCATAGTCCTCTAAATACTCCATCCACCGGCGTTGCCTTATGTTGAGGTTCCGTTGTGTGAAAATATACTTCAGACTCTTGTGGTCGAAAACACTTCAAACTGCTCACCATACAAGTAGTGGCGCCAAGCCTTCAAGGCAAAGACAATGGCCACCAATTCTATGTCATGAGTAGGATAATTCTGCTTGTGATTCTTCAACTACCGAGAACCATAAGCTACTACCCTTCCGGACTGCATCAAAACACATCCCAGCCCGTCCTTCGAGGCATCACAATAGACTATATACCTCTGCCCCGTTCTGGGACTATCAAGATCAGGGCTGAAGTAAGCCTTCGTTTCAACTCCTGGAATGCCTTCTCACAAGCTTTATTCCACTCAACTTGACCTTTTTCCGAATCAACTTAGTCATAGGCGCAGCTAATCAGGAGAAGTCCTCAATAAACCTCTTGTAGTACCCTGCCAATCCCAAAAAACTGCGTATCTCGAAGACTTACTTCGGCCTCTCCCAATCATAACCGCCTCAACCTGCTCTAGGTCCATAGAGACACTCCCGAAGTCGACACCATGTGTCCCAGAAATTCCACCTCAGTAAGCCAGAATTCACACTTGCTGAACTTGGCGTACAACTGATAATCTCTCAATGTCTGGAGAACAATTCTCAAATGACCCTCATGCTCCTCCTCAGACTTGGAGTAGATCAAGATGTCATCAACGAAGACCACGACAATTGATCCAAATAGGGTTGGAATATCCTATGCATGAGATCCATGAATGCTGCTGGAGCATTCGTCAACCCAAATGGCATCACTGTGAACTCGAAATGCCCATACCGCATTCTAAACGCCGTCTTAGGGATGTCTACCTCCTTAACCTTCAACTGATGGTAAACCGGTATGTAGATCTATCTTGGAGTAGACTCGTGCCCCTCTCAGTTGATCAAACAAGTCATCAATCCTCAGCAAAGGGTACCTATTCTTGATAGTAATCCTATCCAACTACCGATAGTCTATGCACAATCGAAAGATTTTATCCTTCTTCTTGGCAAACAACACCGGAGCGCCCCAAGGTGAAGTGCGCGGTCTAATGAAGTCCTTGTCCAATAATTCTTGCAACTGGACCTTGAGTTCTTGCAATTTAGTTGGTGCCATCCTGTGTGGAGTCATAGAGATAGGCGATGTAACGGGATACAACTCAATGGTGAACTCTACATCCCTATGTGGAGGTAATCCTGGTAGCTCATCCGAAAAAATATCTTCATACTCACATACAACCCGAGGAAGGCCTAACTCCTGTCTCGCCTCGTCCTCTAGGGTAAGGCTTGTAAGTCAACCCATCAACTGTCTGTGCCATCTAGATTCATACATGGCTTGAGGTAAAGCATCATGCTTTTTTTCCCTGGAACTTGAAACAAATACCCTCAGGTGTATAAGAAGTGACCTTCTTTCGATCACAATCAATGACGTAGATACGCCCCTAGGTCCCCGAAATACCAGCTTGTAAGCCCTGGCCTCGGCCTCTATCGATGCCCTGGCCCATTTGGCCAGATTGCAGAATTCCCGCACGCAAAGTAGTTTGGGCCTGAGTAGCATTTTGGAACTGGAACTAGTTCCCTGGACCAAGGTAGGGTGATGATGAGTATAATGTGTCTGTGGCTGCCCCACCGAAGTCTGGGACTGAGATGACCCATAACTTTAGGATCCTTGCCTCTGAGGACAATCTTGCTTCATGTGATCCGGTTGGTGGTAATGATAGAAAGTCCTCTGGTCTGCTTGGTAGGAAGGTCTCTGATTTCTCCCACCTTGGGAAGATTGACCTTGGCCTTGGCCTTGATAGCTGCGGCCCTGTCCCTGAAACCCTTGTGGAGTAGAAGTCCTCTGCTTTTTCCCCGAGCTAGAAGAAGAGGATTGACCCTCCTTCTTCTTGTCTTTTGCACCAGACTCCCAAATGCTCCTTGCGTCATCCACCTCTCTCTCAATGGCCATAGCAGTCGCGACCATCGAGTCTAAGTCTTGCAGAAGAAGATCCACAATTTTACCCCAGATGGACAACTTAAGACCATCCTCAAACTTCCTCACTTTGGCCATATCTGTGGCCACGTAGTCATCGGCAAAACGGGCAAACTCTGTGACTTAGCCACGTACTCCATCACCATCCTCATCCCTTGTCTCAAGTCTAAGAACTCCGGAGCCTTTGCATGTCGAGCAGCCGTTGGGAAGTACTTGCCCATAAAGAGCTCCTTGAATTCTGCCTATGTCATTACCTTCAAGTTCTTGGAGTCCTTGATCCAATCCCACCACACTTGGGATTCTCCCTCTAGCTGAAAAGTAGCTAGCGTTATCTTCGTGGCATCGGAGGTAATCTCCATATCTCTCAAGATCTTGTCCACTTGTTGGAACCAATGGTTAGCCACCATAGGATCCGCCCCTCCTAGAAAGATCGGAGGATTGTGTGACTTGAACTTCTAGAGGTGACTTGAACCTCCTTGACTCCCACTTGCACTTGTCTATGCAATAGTAGCGGACCGTAGGACTAACTTGTGCAATGGTAGCCGTCGCCGCACCAATAGCCTCCATGAAGGCTTGTTGGTCAAAGGTAGGTGGTGGTGGTTGGTTGTTCCATCCACCCGACGTCCCCTTCTTCTAGTTGCCATCTACACACACATAAGATAACAATAGATCAATTAGTTATTATCCCAAGTTAGGGATCAAGTATTTAGTAGACATTTACACATAGCATGTAGTAAGTAGAGCACATAACATGCAATGCATACGGAATGCAATAGTCTATACCCGTGCCCATCGATCCCTAGGTTATTCGTATGCCTAGGCTTTGACACCAAGATGTGACGCCCCAAAATTCGGGGGTTCGTTGATTACCCATCAACCTGCGGAATACCCATGGATACCGAATAATTCGATATCACGCCATTGTGCCCCATTTACCAGGAACCATAATTTTGATGAAATTTGGACAGAGTCTCCTTTGTATGGGAAACTCTACCCAAAACTCAACTTGTGCAATCCTACATTAACAAGACCCATCCGAGGTCCAATATTCAACAATGACCACACCGGGTCCAATTATAACTAAACATTGGCCACACCGGGTCCAATTATCCATATTTATATCAAAACATACAAGGTTAGTTTAACAATAGTCTATTTAAGTTCCATTACAATTATTTACAAAAGATTACATGCCCAAAACATTATTTCCACAATTTTTTACATTAACACAAAATAAAGCCACATTCGACTTTCTTCAAACATGAGGGTCCAAATTAGAGCCATCCACCGGTGTATCTCTCCCACTGAAATGTTTTCCCGTATAGGGTGAGCCAATGCCCAGTAGAATAATCCCTACAAAGACTACTCCCCACCTTAGATGCTTATGTGGTGTGTATAAGCAACAAACAACATTTAACAATCATTCCATACAAGAATATGCATTAAATGTGGAATGCAGCCATGTCATGCCATGAAATGAGATGATACTCACTCATGCACTTAAACCCAAGTCATCACCGACTCCCACGACACAATGCAATGCCAAGGTATACTGAATCCGTCAATTGATGAAAAAATCCACCAAATGATCGTTTGAAATAAAAGTTGTTTTATTATAAAACCAAATCATTGATGGGTGTTACTCATTGTATGAGTACTTATAAATCAAAATCTTGTGTCTTGTTGGGCAACGAATTTTGAATTTTATACCGCCAGTTCCGTACACCATACTACACTTTTTCGAAATTTCACCACAGGGGAGTGTATAACCAAGTTGCCGGGTCTTGCACCCGAGGGGGGAATCTACCCTTTCTTGCTATTCCCGACACAAGTTTTTCTTTCATGCAACATGCGACTCATTCAGATTTTCAACCCAATTTTCTCGAGTCCACCCATCAATCACCAAGAATGGTGTTTGATTAACCATGCATACACACACCCACACTCATAACTCATGCCCATGAATGTGATGTCAATTCCATGTCCATATTGCAATGCATGCCCAAGGAACAATTTCTACATATCAATGTCTACCATGACGATTTATATCATATGCAAATAATCTCCAAAATTTCATCACAATGTCAAAACATCAACTAGCATGTGTCAATATTTATATTCAACCCAATTGACAAGCATGTTATTACATAATCTATGTCAAAAACACACTTAATTTAAATGACAAAATATAGCATATAACAGCCCACATAAAAATCAGCCCATATTGGCCCAAAATTTAGCCACTAACAACCCACAAATCAACCACTAAGCAGCCCATATATTAGCCATTCAGTAGCCCATAATTCAGCCCCTAAACGGCCATAAAACAGCCCCAATAAATAGCCATAAGATAGCCCATAAAATAGCCATAAATAGCTCCTTAAAACAACCATAAAATAGCCTATAAACTAGCCATTAAGCAGCCCACAATTCCGCCACTAAGCAGCCCCTTAAATAGTCCATAAACGAACACTAAATATCCCACCAATCATCCACAAATCAGTCATGTTTGAGCCACAAAAATGACCCCTTAGGGTTGGAGTAAAATCAAAGTAGGAAGAACCCTACCTCTTGTAGCGTGTAGGAATTGATAGCACTTCTAAAAACACCAAAACAAGCCCAAGAACCTTTGATTCCTCCAAAGTCTTTTCCTTGGACTTTTGGTGAATTCCACTTTTTTTTTGGTACGTACACGTAGCCCTCGTCAAGGAGATGAACTTTGACTCTTGGCTCAACGAATTCTAATCGACAGAACTCTGGGAATCTTGGATTGAAGTTTGAAGAACTTACTTGTTTTCTCTCTATGGCCGGCCAAGGGTCAAGAACAATGAGATATTTTCCCAAAATATCTAATTTAAGTAGATATTTATAGTCCCGAATGTGCGTTCCATATCGCAGCGCATATTTCTGACTTCCGGGTCTATTTTTCGTCTCGAAATGATTCGTTATTCCTCGAATTTAGTTCAAATTAATTTTATTTTAAATTTAACTTGATTTTAAGAAAATTTTTAAAAATTAATTTTTGGAGACCTTTAACATGTCATTTGCCTCGCAGTCACCTCGAACGACGTGCAAAAAATCAAACTATCTCAGAATTCGACAAAATTTGACAGGGTGGCTAGATTTTGCGATACGAATCCAACAGCGAAATCCATTTCTTCATCCAAGGTCTAGAACATGAGTATTTTAAATAAGCATTAGGATGACAAATTACCATTGCCCTTTCTAAGAAAAAGTTCAAATTTTTCTGGGTTTCACAAATTTTGACAGACCTGTCTGCCAACTGAAGTGTGACACTCGTGGGTTTGAGTTTTCCCTGACCCAACTATCAGTAAATAGAGAATGGGAGCAAGTTGACACTTGCTCCAAGGTCTAACAGTGCTTGTTCGATTCTGAAATTTTCAATGACACACGACACAGTTGGACACCTTGGATCTTTGTATTTAGGAGGGGTTTTGTGTTGAAGCAACGCACTGACATGTTCTGTCAAGAATGTTCTTTTTTGAACATTCTAGCTTCTCTTGACTGTGCACAAGTCTTTCAGAAACTTGGCATAAGATGGAACCTGTTTGATTACATCCAGAAGTGGGATGTTGATTTTTACTTCCTTGAAGAGCTTGTAAATGTTTGGCTGATTATTCAACTATTGTGCAGTTTTAAGTCTATGAGGAAAAGAAGCATGAATAGAACACGAGTGTTCCTCTTCCTGTGGTGGTTCTTGTTCAATCAGGGGCTCGGGTTCTTCTTCTCTCATTTGATTCAGGCTCGATTGCTGAGTTGATTGGGTTGGATTTTGGCTTTGGAATTTGCTTGTCTCTGATGGTCTTGTCAATCACCTTGCCACTTCTTAGTGTAGTGACAACTTGGGCTTGACCCTGTGGATTTTCCATGGATGAAGGATTTCCCACCTGAAATTGGCCTTGTGGTGGTCTGGGTTTGAAGTCAGTGAAAGCCTGAGTGGAACTATTGTTGTAGTTCATTTGGCTTTGCATGAATTGGTTCAGTGTGTCTTCAAGGTTCCTTTTTTGTAGTGGTTGGTATGCGGGAGGTCTTTGAGGTGGTGGGTGTGAACCTTGTTGGTTCATTGGAGTTGGCTTGGTGTTCCTCCAACTGAAGTTTGGGTGGTTCCGCCACCCTGGATTATATGTTTCATATGGGTTGAAGTAAGGCTTATTGAAATTAGAGACAACATTTGTTTGTTCCAACAAAACCTCTTTGAATGCAGGAATTGTGGGACACTCCCTAGTAGGGTTTTCTGTTAGCGCACAAATCCCACACACTTGTTTTGTGGGAGAGCTAACATCAAATTGATGAACTTTTTTCATCTCTAAAGCTTCAAGCTTTTGAGATAGGGTGGACATTTTTGCTCTAAGGTCATTATCATCTTTCAAGACATACTTACCCTATTGGAAAGTAGATGGTTTGGCTTCAATAGTTCTAGGAGAGGTAGTGTCCCACATCTGAGAACTGTCAGATATGGTATCAAAGAAATTGAATGCCTCCTCTAGAATTTTTCCCATAAACTCTTCTTGAGCCATCATTTCGACAAACTGACGTAGTCTACTGGGCAGGGAGTCATAGAAAAATCCTACCAAGGTCCAATTCTCAAAAGCATGGTGTGGGTAGGATTGGAGTAGATCCTTGAATCTCTCCCAACTTTGGTAAAAAGCTTCTTCTTCTTTGACAAGAAAATTCATGATTTTCCTTTTCAATTCATTAGTGCGATGTAGACGAAAAAAATTTCTAAAAAATTCTTTTGTAATGCCCGCCAGTCAGGTATTGAAAGAGCTTTTAAAGAATTTAGCCATTGTTTAGCTTTATCCCTTAGAGAAAAAGGGAAAAGTTTCATCTTGGCCAGGTCAGAATTGTCTTGAAAAGTTCCACATACTTCCTCAAAATCTTTTATATGCATATATGAGTTTTTTGTTTCGAGTCCACGAAATTGAGGAAGTAGTTGAACTGTCCCCATCTTTATAGTAAGGGGGGTGCATCTTCAGGAAAAATAAAACAAGAGGGGACACTATTCCTTGTGGGATTCAAGTAATCCCTCACAGTTTGAATGTTAAGTACTTCCCCTTCCCTTATAGGAATTTCCTCTTGTCTCTCACCATTTGCCATTTTACTTTCACAAGTCTGCTACTGATCTAGGTGAAAGTGGTTCAGATTGATTCACAGATCCAGAAGATTCAACTGGCAAATTTTGATACTGAGGGACGTTTTCAGACATAAAAGTAATTAACACAACTTTATGTACAATAAAACAAACTTATACACAAAAATGAGGTCTTTTTACCTTTTACCGTAAAACACCTTTTATGGCTCCCCGGCAACGGCGCCAAAAACTTGGCTTGATCCGAAATGTGTACACCAAAGTATAGGCGGTCAAGCTGTAGTAATAATCTGGTGAAGTCTGGAGTCGAATCCACAGGGAGCTATGATTGGTGTTTTGAAGTTAGTAGTAATAGAGACCAAGTAACTTTTGGAAATTTCGCGTGTTTGGAGTGGTGAGATTTTCTTGATTAGAATAGAAAATTCTTTTCAAGAGTTTTCTAGACAAAATATAAGATTCTCAAAATGTTTAGCCACGATTTATTAGAGGATTGAACATGTAATTGATTATCCGATTTATTATGTTTGTGTTTTATGACTCAATTAACTCCCGTGTCAACAACACATTAATCGGAGGATAAAGATGGACTGTAAGGATTAAGCACATGATTCTAATATCTTTCTAGAAGTTTGCAAGAATTGTGTCGAGACTTAACCCATCTACAAACAAGCAAGTGTTTGTACAAGGCCTCCAACCATGACATTAATGGTCCATTCTTTGAAGAAAACACAATAATATTGTAGATTGAAAAGATGTTATGAAGAGCTAGCCGGGGTGCTTGCCTTGAACCACTGGGTCTTTCTATACAGGAGTCATCTGTATCATAGAAGGAACCTTTGGTTATACAAAGTACCTTAGCTTTTCTAGATGCATTCAATCATCCAATGAACAAGTGAAATATAATTCATTAAAGCATAAAACAGTTGCACAAACATAACTTTTGGGTAATCTTTACATATTCATCACCTCTTACTAAAGAGTGAATGAGGAACTACTCACTCGTCATGACTTTGGTCATGCTATACAAGTGAGTAATACTCATCCCTCCAAGTGGAGGAGCTACTTAGTGAGAGTACAATAAACGAAAAGCTAATCTTCAACTAAGAATAAGTGAATCACGTCCCACCCTTCACGACTTTGGTAAAACTCTAGAAAAGTGAAAGAGTTTCATTCTTCTAGGAAAGAAGGATGCTCAAGCAATGGAAGTGAAATACATGAACAAGAAAAGTAGAAGAAAGCTAGTTGCTTTTGGAGCGTTTCCACCACAACCAAAAGATTAACTACCTTTCTTGATACTTTGTACGTAAAAGTAAGTACAACTACAAAGGGAGTCTAAGCCTTCATCATGGTTGTCATAACATGAATGTAAAGACTTAGCATAAGTAAACTACAAGGGGAGTCTAAGCCTCCAACATGGTTGATATAAATGGAAAATGAAAGCATAAACATGAAGTATTCAAGAACTAGATTACTAAACATTCTTACAAGAATAAAGATTGCTCCCTTATTTACTCTACAAGAGGAAGAATGCCTTTTAAGCTCCCAACAAGGGGGTATTTATAGGCAAGGAAGGGGAGGGGGAGGTAAGAGATAGGTGAGGATGAGTGAATAGTATTTGTCGCCCATGGGAATCAACTATTTTGCAGGTAGTCTACAAGGGGACGTTCGAACGTTATCTGGCGTTTGAACGTCAAGTCTGCCTTTGCTATGAAAGCATTCGAACGTCATCTTTCTTCCACTCAAGTGGCCTGTGGTCATTGACTTGATCTCTGACTTAGTCACTTCCACACGTCTTGACATCATTGACTGTACACTCAGTCACTCAAGACAACGTTCGAAGGTTGTACTCAAGTGCTTCTGGTTCTTCTCTCTTAGTGCAACATGCCAGGTTCCAGTGGTGTAGTCTTTTCAGGATTCCAGAGGACGTTTGAACGTGGAGTGGCATTCGAATGTGTTACTCAAGTACCTCAGCATTTCCATTTGTTGACTGCAACATGCCATGTCTCAGTAGCTGGTCTTGGCAGGGTTTCAGATGACGTTTGAACATGGGTTGACATTTGAACGTCCTTGCTTTGTTCCAACCTTCTGCATTTTTGCTCCCTTTTATGTTGGTGTTACATTCAAGAGTGGTTTTTGTTGTTCTTGGGCCTTTGTTCATTTTAGGACCTGAAATGTCACTACTTAAACTCCATCAAAGCACAATTAGTCCAAAAATGCATAGTAAAATTTGTTAACTTTATGCACGAATCACATATAACAACAGTTTTCAATCTAGCATTGGCATGACACCTTATGAGACATTGTATGGAAGACCATGTAGGTCCTAGACTTGTTGGTTGGAAGCTGGAGATAATAGCTTGTTTGGGCCAGAAATTGTTTGGGAGACTGCGGAGAAAATTCAACTCATCCGAGAGAGACTATGCACGACACAAAGTAGACAGAAAAGCTATGCGGATAGAAGACGAAGATCGTTGGAATTCCAAGAGGGGGACTATGTGTTCCTCAATGTGTCGCCCAAAAAGGGAGTGTTTAGATTTGGTATGAAAGGAAAATTAGCTCCAAGGTACATCAGACCATTTGAAGTGATCAAAGTGGTAGACAAAGTGGCGTATCAACTTCGATTACCAACCCCGTTGTCCAGGGTACATGACGTGTTCCATGTGTCAATGTTAAGAAAGTGTCAATCGGATACAACGCATGTCATGGATTTGGAGGATATAGAAATTCAAGATGGAGCAACATATGAATAACAACCGGTGGAGATTCTCGATACCAAGGAGAAGGTGCTTTGCAATAAAGTCATCCAACTAGTGAAAGTCTTATGGCAACATCATGGGGTGGAGGAAGCTACTTGGGAACCAGAGCTGGAGATGTGAGAGAAGTACCCTTATTTGTTCTCTACTTAAGGTAAGTTTCAAGGACGAAACTTTTTTTAAGGGGGGTGGATTGTAAACCACCACACTCTTATCTTTATATTACAACGTAATTATGTTTTGAAATGCTAAAATATGTGATGATGTATGCATGAACTATGTAGATTGTAAGATTAGAAATAAAAATGTTAGTTGAGGTAATAGGGTATGTTGTAGAAGTTGGAAGTATGTCGGAGTTAAAACACATTTTATATAAAATTTGGGTAGAAAGAATTTTGGACACTGCTTAGTATTTGGACCATAAATGTTTACGCTAATGTTTGTTTGAGCTACAATTTTTATAATATAAAAGACTTTTGGGGCTACAAAAGCGTATTTCATGAAATTTTTTTAAATCGACTTCTAAATAGGACAAAACGTTATTGAAAGTTTTAGTTTTTCAACCATTGAGCACCCGTCAATCCGCGGAAGTACCCGTGCTTGTCGCACGACCCGACATCATGTCAATCGTATCCCCTTAATCGGGATCATAACCCACACGTATAACCCATGTTCTTTTAATCATTTAATTCAACAGAGGTCCAATGTGCCTCAATATACCTCATTTAATGTCTATTTGTATCATTGGAACTAACGAAAATAAAGCTCAAAAGGTTGGCAAAACAATTTTAAAATTTCAGATTTTTGGAAGAGCTACCGGTAGGTGTTTGTTAGACCTACCGGTGGAAGTTCTATGTATAAGTTACCGGTAGCTTTTTCCTACTGGAAAGGTACTACCTGTTAGCTATTGGTAGGTTTTGCCTGCTAGACAAGTACTACCTGTCAGCTAACACTAGGTTTTGTCCAGAATTTCATGTTTCATAAGTTTTTCATTTCCAATTCATCCCAAACCTTCCCAAATCCATATCAAGCATGTATAATGAAGTTTTCTACATTATACACAATGCATACAAGTTCTATTACATGCCATTTACACGATTACATGTCAAAATGAAATTTTAACAAAAGTTTACACCAAACTTGTATTCGAAAGCCACAACCCGGCTTTTCTTCACCCAAGAGGCCTCGAATACGAGCCGTCCACTGGAGTATGCCCCACACTTGAGATGTTTCCCATATAGGGTGAGCCAACGCCCAGTAGAATATTTCCTACAGAGACTACTTCCCAACCTAAGTGCATATGCAATGTTCACATGTGACATTTAACAACAACAATCATTCAAACCAACACTTAAGCAAGCCAAGGTTGGAATCTAACATACCATGCCATGAATTGAGATGATGCCCATTCATGAAATTTACCTGAGCCTTTTCTGGCTCCACAACACATGTAATAACAATGTGTATTAAAACCGAGCTTTTCTAGCTCTGGCTATTTATCTTCATCCCGTTCTCCCTTGGGCATGTCAATACTAAGGGCATGTTCTAGCTTCTCAAATCCTAATCCCAAATTTAAAGCATATGCAGTACGTATGAATGAGTGTGTAGCATCGAAATCAAATAAGATTCGCGCCCAAGAGTTATAAAGAAGCACGATACCTTCCACTACGGCATTAGAACCATCCTCCTCTCGTTGAGTCAAAGCAAAAACTCTCCTTTGATTAGCGCCGCCGGGGGCTTGAGCTTGTAACGGTCTTTGCTGTGCTGGCCTTTATAGGGGTGGCTTGTTTGCTAATACCTGTCCGGTTGCTTGATTGGTCCTTGGGGGAAATAAGAGGCATCTATGTATGAAGTGCCCAAACTCTCGGCATGCAAAGCATTGACGCGGGTCAGTGCTTGTTCTAGTCTGAGTAACTCCATCTCCTCGGGCTATCAGAAGTCACTTTCCACTTGCTTGGTCTGGTCGTCGATATGGTGCTGCTCGCTGTAATCTGCTACTACTAGCACCCGTCCGGATCAGACCTCTTCTCGCGAAGTTCTATTGTCGCTGGCTGTCCTCTATATCTCTTTCCACAAGTGCAGCTCGGTCAACCATATCCCCATACTCCCTGATCTTGAGGGCCATCAACTTCTCTTGAATAACAGGCCTTAATCCCTGCTCAAAGCGCTTGGCCCTATTGGCCTCAGTATATATAAACTCCGTAGCATAACGGGATAGCTCGTCAAACCACCTCTCTTACTCGGCTACCGTCATGCTACCCTATCGTAGAACAAGAAAATCTGCCTTCATTTTGTCTCTAACTGATTCTAGAAAATACTTGTCTTGGAAGATTTGGTCAAACTCCTCCCAAATGAGTGCATCGGTGTTCCTCCTTCTCTGTACAGAATCCCACCAATGGTCGGCCTCTCCCTCCAATAGATATGTCGCTGAGCTGACCCTAAGGTCATCGGCCACACCCATGCCATCACAAATCTTCTTCACTCGGCGGATCCATCTATGCGCATCCAAGGGCTTGGAGCTTCCTTGGAAAGTGGGTGGGCATTGTCTTAGAAACTCTCGAAGAACAACCGTTCTCTGATTCTCATCCCCATTGCCCGGTACTTGGGCTAGTGGATGAGCTCCCCCATTGTGGTTGTTGTTGTTTCCATACTGGTTTTGTACTAGAGTGGTGAGCTCCCTTAAGCATTGGTAGATGTCGTTTATGGCATCGGGAGGTGGTAGTGGGGGTGGATTTGCTTGACCTCCACAACCACGCTCACGTCTACGTCCATGTCCTCGTCCTCCATCCATCCTGCACATCAATTCACAATTTAGTTTTCATTGATGTACAAGACATCCTAATTATCGCTTTAATCTAAAGCCTAAGACTTATATAAAATATAGACCAACAATTTCATTCAACCTAATCCTACCTCTCTAGTGGTAATGCAGAACCTATAGCTCCCATACAAGACCTAAAGCCTAGGCTCTCATACCAAACTGTAATACCCCAAATATTGGGGGTCCTTAATTCAATAAAATTCGGGCAGAGTCTCCTTTATACGGGGAGCTCTACCTAAAATACAATCTGTGCAATTATACTACATTGACCACACCGGGACTATTTATGAATAAATATTCACCACATTACTGTCTAAAATCATTTACATCATGAGAGCACTAATATGATCCACAAATAAATAAGACTTCATTTTTAAACATAAAATTTACAACATTATCCAAAAGAATATGCCCAACCATGACATTTACATCCCAAAAATTTAACTATCATAGCATAGTGGAATAACAAATGAAAAACTAGAATTCATAATGTTCAAAATAAATATCCTAGTGTGGCACAAAAGAAAGTGTTGCTCTACGCGTCCACCTCGGGATTCACGCTCCCGTCTATCGGAGTTTCCTAGTGTTCGGCCTCCTTGACTCCCAGCTTTTCCTTGAGAGGATAATCTGAAAAGGTTGCTAAGTAAGGGGTGAGTACAAAGCTTTGTAAGAAAATTCTTCTAAACCCGAACAAGGTTTAGAAAATCATATAAAATGGTCGGTCTCATTTTACAAATAACATATATAACTTTTGAGGAAAATAGGGACTTTGGAAACAGATCTAAAGTTTAAGTAACAACAATAATTTAATGAATAAAAGAACTCAATATACAATTAATAATTCATTTCACCATAAACCGTTTCACACAAGTTCTTGCGGAATCCCATACTTCCCAAGATTCTTGTAGAAACCATTTATGGTAGAATAAACAATAACTCATAATTTGAACATTTCACAACAATATATACATGTATCTAAATCATGATATAAGGCATCCACGTGAATCAACGCATTGAGTAACATCTAGCCCACACACACACACCCAAATCTTCCCAAAGATATCCAACCTTTAGGAAGGGCGTATACCATACCAATGGCAGTGACGTATTCAACCCAAGCATTAGTATACTAACCCTCTGCCTCAACACCCATGAGCAATAGCAGTTTAGTCTTACCAAAGCACTAACCCCACTACGAGTTGTAGGAAAATTTCAAATCCACACGGAGTATGAAGAACGTCTACCCACTCTACGATATCTCGTCAAAGGCCTCCCATGGTCATCCCAGACTCATAAGAGATACAATACCAAATTCAATTTCTCAATTTACAAGCATATTTCAAAAATCTCCAAATTTATCATGTGACAATTTCAATGACCAATTAAGAAAAATACAAGAGATCACAACAACATCATTTTATTACTCAACACAAAGCACTATAGTTTCGAAATCAATAATAAAGGAAGAATTTAAGAAGAAACTCCATCACTCTCCAAAAACTAGGGTTTTAAAGCAAAAAAAGAGATTTCATGGGTATTCAACCCTAGCTTTGTTCAAAACATGTAATCTTCGCAAAAAAAAAGACTAAGAGATGATGATTTCATATCATATATATATAATTTAGAGGC
The DNA here is from genome assembly GCA_963454935.2 of Ilex paraguariensis. Classification (NCBI taxonomy): domain Eukaryota; kingdom Viridiplantae; phylum Streptophyta; class Magnoliopsida; order Aquifoliales; family Aquifoliaceae; genus Ilex; species Ilex paraguariensis. The sequence continues at coordinate 271,209 of CAUOFW020009680.1, read as the reverse complement.
AAAACATACATATATAAATGCCCTAACCTCAATGAACAAGGATGAAAGAAAACCTCTACCTTGAATCAAAAGTCCAAGTAAGAACCCAAGCTCTAGTCACCTCCTTCTTCCATTTTCTTCCTCTCTTAATCTTCCTCTAAGGTTCCAAGAGGTGTGGGGTGTGAGTGGGGTGAAAGAAATGTGGGAAAATGGGATGAAATGGTGTTATAACGTTAGCCAAATCCTGATTTTACTGTTCATTGGCTGATTTGGTTTCTCCAAAATTACGGTTATGCCACTAAGAAACTCCAATGTGATCCATATGACTACCCTAAAATTTTTCGACATTTCAGATTCTTTTTTAATGTTATTTTAACCTAAAACCATTTATTTTTTTATAATTTATTTCAAAACTAAAATAAATTTACACTCGAAACACTAAAATTAATATTTTTACTTTCTTACCCTTATCAACCTTAAACATCTAAAAAAAATTAAAATTTCACAATCAATTTGCATCCCTAGTATTTATTCTTACGATTTCAATATATATGGTTTATTTTTAAGTCATTACATATATAAGAATCACTTAACAAGTACATTACTATATTAATATAAACATGTAGGGGTTTACAATGCACCCCCCTTAAAGAAAGTTTTGTCCTCGACACTTACCTCAAGTAGCGAACAAGTGCGGGTACTTCTCTCGCATATCTAGCTCCGGTTCCCAAGTAGCTTCTTCCACTCCAGGGTTTTGCCACAAAACCTTCACTAGTCGGATGACTTTGTTGCGGAGCATCTTCTCTTTGGTATCAAGAATCTTCACCGGTTGTTCTTCATACGTTGCCCCGTATTGAACTTCGATATCTTCCAAATCTATCACATGCGTGGTCTCCGATTGGCACTTCCTCAACATCGACACAAGAAACACGTCGTGCACCCCTGACAACTGAGCCAGTAACTGAAGTTGATACACTGCTTTGCCCACTACTTTGATCACTTCAAATGGTCCGATGTACCTTGGAGCCAATTTTCCCTTCTTGTCGAATCTCCAAAACATAGTCCCCTTCTTGGAACTCCAATGGTCTTCGTCTTCTGTCTGCATAGCTTTTCTGTCTACTTTGTGCCATGCGTAGTCTCTCCCAGATGTGTTGAATCTTCTCAGTAGTTTCCCGAACAACTTTCGGCCCAAACAAGCTACTCTCGCTCACTTCTAACCAACACGTCGGTGGTCGACATGGCATTCCGTACAATGCTTCATACGGAGCCATTCCAATACTTGTCTGATAGCTGTTGTTGTACGCAAATTCCACCAACGGAAAATGGTCACTCCAACTTCCCTTGAAGTCCAATTCGTAAGCACAGAGCATATCCTCCAAAATCTGTATCACCGTCTCGGATTGGGCATCTGTTTGGGGATGAAAAGCAGTGCTAAAATGCAATTCTGTCCCCATAGCTCGTTGTAGACTTTGCCAAAATTGTGTCACAAAAGGGAATCACGATCCGTTAGGATAGAGAGTGGAATTCCATGCAATCTCACGATCTCGCGGATATACAGCTTGCTCAAGGTCTCTAGTGTGTCTGTGGTTTTCATACTCAAGAAATGTCCAAACTTGGTGAGTCTATCAACTCTAACCCATACTGCATTATCCCGGCGCGACATCCGTGGTATACCCGACATGAAATCCATGGTGATGTGATCCCACTTCCACTCTAGGATAGGCAAAGATTGTAGTAATCCTCCTGGCATTTGATGTTCGATCTTCACCTACTAGGACACCGCACATCGTGCTACGAACCTTGCCACATCCTTCTTCATTCCCTTCCACCAATATTGGCGCTTCATGTCCCTATACATTTTTGTGCTACAGGGGTCGATAGCAAACTTAGAGCGATGACACTCTCCAAGTATCTCCTCCTTTAGGGACGAATCATCGGGAAAACATAGCTTCTCCCCATATCTCAGTTCTCCATTTCGGAAAGACCAACCCTCCATTGTTTCTCCATTCTCTAATTTAGCTCGAATCGATGCTAAGTCAGGATCTATGCATTCCAATTCCACAACCCTACGTTGAAGGGTAGGTTGGGCCACATGGTTGAATAGGCATGGCCGAGATCTATCTTCTCCAACCCATAGATCATAGTCTCCAAGGGCATCCCTCATCTTCCATTTATTTGCAAAAACAATGAGTTTATCCCAAGACTTTTGGCTAAGTGCATCGGCAACTACATTGGCCTTCCGTGGATGTTAGTTGAGTGTGAAATCATAATCTTCAAGATACTCAACCCACCTTCTCTATCGAAGATTCAAATATTTCTATGTGAACACATACTTGAGGCTTTTATGATCCGAGAACACTTGAAACTTTTCCCCATACAAATAACACCTCCACAGCTTGAGAGCAAAAACCACAGCGACAAGCTCCAAGTCATGAGTGGGATAATTCTCCTCATGAACCTTTAATTGTCTCGAACCAAAAGCAACAACCCTGCCTCCCTGCATTAGCACACATCCCAAGCCTCGTAGCGAAGCATCGGTGTACACATCATATCCTTCCCCACTACTCGGAATAATGAGGAAAGGTGCCGTCGTCAACTCTCCTTCAAGGTGCTAAAGGCGAGTTCACACGCTTGAGTCCACACAAATTTTTCTCCCTTCCTTGTGAGGCGAGTCCTCGGCATCGCAAGCTTTGAAAATTCTTCCACAAACCTACGATAATAGCCGGCTAACCCCAAGAAACTACGTACTTCTATCACATTCTTAGGTGGTTCCCATTTCATCACGGCTTCAATCTTTGCAGGATCAACAGCTACCCTTGGTTCGGACACCACATGACCCAGGAATTTCACTTCCCTCATCTAAAACTCATATTTGCTCATCTTGGCATACAACTTATGCTCTCTCAATATTTGTAACACAATCGAGAGATGGCGTGCATGTTCCTATTGGGTCTATGAATAGATCAATATGTTATCAATAAAAACAATGACAAACTGATCGAGGTATGGCCAGAATACCCTGTGCATCAAATTCATGAGGGCTGTTGTGCATTAGTCAGTCCGAACAGCATCACCGTATATTCAAAATGACCATATCGGGTATGAAAAGTTGTCTTAGGAATATCCTCTTCCTTGATCTGTAGTTGATGGTACCCAGTGCGAAGATCAATCTTGGAATAAATACTTGGAACCCCTCAACTGATCGAATAAATCGTCAATCCTTGGCAAGGGATATTTGTTCTTCACTGTTACTCGATTTAACCTTCGGTAATCCATACATAACTAAAGTGTCTCGTCATGCTTCTTCACAAAGAGGACCTGGGCTCCCCAAGGTGAAGTACTCAAACGGATAAACCCAATAGCCAACAAATAGTCTAATTGCTTCCTTAGCTCCTTAACTCCAAAGGTGTCATCCGATAAGGAGCAATGGATATAGGTTCGGTTCCTGGATAGAGATCAATCTTGAACTCAATCTCTCGTTGTGGGGGTAACCCAGGTAATTATCAGAAAAAACATTCAAAAAGTTTGACACCACCAATATTACATCCGGTTGGGATTTGTCCCAATCATCTCCCATTAAGCTGGCCAAGAAACTCAAATTTCTCCCTGCCTTAGCTTTCAAGAATCTATTTTCTGTCATGGAAAATGGATGAGAAGAATTGCGATCATTCTTGAAAGTAAAAACTACTCCTCCCGATAGTTGAAAGGAAATTCGCTTGCGAAAACAATCCATCACCGCACGGAAAGCGGACAACAAGTTCATCCCAAATATAACATCGTACCCCTTCATATCTAACGCAACCAAATCGAAAACCAACTCTTGCTCCCCAATGCGAAGCATACATCCTCTACACACCCTTGTTGTATCGAATTGTTCTCCCGTGGGCTTGTTAATACTAAGGGCATGTTCTAGCTTCTCAAATCCTAATCCCAAATTTAAAGCATATGCAGTACGTATGAATGAGTGTGTAGCACCGGGATCAAATAAGATTCAGGCCCAAGAGTTATAAAGAAGCACGATACCTCCCACTACGGCATTAGAAGCATCCTCCTCTTGTTGAGTCAAAGCAAAAACTTTCCCTTGATTGGTGCCGCCGAGGGCTTGAGCTTGTAACGGTCTTTGTTGTGCTGGCTTTTATAGGGGTGGCTTGTTTGCTAGTACCTGCCCAGTTGCTTGATTGGTCCTTGGCAGAAACGAGGGGCATCTATGTTTGAAGTGCCCAAACTCTCTGCATGCAAAGCATTGACACGAGTCAGTGCTTGTTCTAGTTTAAGCAACTCCATCTCCTCGGGCTATCAGAAGTCTCTTTCCACTTGCCTGGTCTGGTCGTCAGTATGGTGTCGCTTGCAGTAATCCACTACTACTAGCACTCGTCTAGATCAAACCTCCTCTTGCGAAGCTCTATCATTGCTGGCTGTCCTCTATAACTCTTTCCACAAGTGCAGCTCGGTCAACCATATCCCCATACTCCTTGATCTTGTGGGCCACCAACTTCTCCCGAATAACATGCCTTAATCCCTTCTCAAAGCACTTAGCCCTACTGGCCTCAGTAGATATAAACTCCGTAGCATAACGGGATAGCTTATCAAACCTCCTTTCGTACTCGGCCACCGTCATGCTACCCTATCGTAGAGCAAGAAAATCTGTCTTCATTCTGTCTCTAACTGATTTCAAAAAATACTTGTCTTGGAAGATTTGGTCGAACTCCTCCCAAATAAATGCATCGGTGTTCCTGCTTCTCTTTACGAAATCCCACTAATGGTCGGCCTCTCCCTCCAATAGATATGTCGTCGAGTCGACCCTAAGGTCATCGGCCACACCCATGCTGTCACAAATCTTTTTCACTCGGTGGATCCATCTATCTGCATCCAAGGGATTGGAGCTTCCTTGGAATGTGGGTAGGCATTGTCTTAGAAACTCTCGAAGAACAACCATTCTATGATTCTCATCCCCGTTGTCCGGTACTTGGGCTAGTGGATGAGCTCCCCCATTGTGGTTCTTGTGGTTTCCATACTGGTTTTGTACCAGAGTGGTGAGCTCCTTTATGCATTGGTAGATGTCGTTCATGGCATCCGGAGGTGCTAGTGGGGATGGATTTGCTTGACCTCCACAACCATGTCCACGTCCTCATCCTCCATCCATCTTGGACATCAGTTCACAATTTAGTTTACATTGATGTACAAGACATCCTAATTATTGCTTTAATCTAAAGCCTAATACTTATATAAAATATAGACCAACAATTTCATTCAACCTAATCCTACCTCTCTAGTGGTAATCCATAACCTACAGCTCCCATGTAAGACCTAAAGCCTAGACTCTCATACCAAACTATAATGCCCCAAAAATCGAGGGTCCTTGATTTAACAAAATTCGGGCAGAGTCTCCTTTATACGAGGAGCTTTACCCAAAATACAATCTATGCAATTATACTACATTGACCACACCGGGTCCATTTATGAATAAATATTGACCACAATACTGTCTAAAATTATTTACATCATGAGAGTACTAATATGATCCATAAATAAATAAGACTTCATTTTTCATCCATAAAATTTACAACATTATCCAAAAGAATATGCCCAACCATGACATTTACATCCCAAAAATTTAACTATCATAGCGCAATGGAATAACAAAAGAAAAACTAGACTTTACAATGTTCAAAATAAATATCCTAGTCTAGAACAAAAGAAAGTGTCGCTCTACGCGTCCATCTCGGGATTCACGCTCCCGTCTATCAGAGTCTCCCAGTGTTCGAGCTCCTCGACTCCCAGCTTTTTCTTGAGAGGATAATCTAAAAAGGTTGTTCAGTAGGGGGTGAGCACGAAGCTCTGTAGGAAAATTCTTCTAAACCCGAACAAGGTTTAGAAAAGCATATAAAATGGTCAGTCTCATTTTACAAATAACATATATAACTTTTGAAGAAAATAGGGACATTGGAAATAGATCTCAAGTTTAAGTAATAACAATAATTTAATGAATAAAAGAAGTCAATATAAAATTAATAATCCATTTCACCATAAACCGTTTCTTACAAGTTCTTGCGGAATCCCATACTTCCTAAAATTCTTGTAGAAACCATTTTTGGTAGAATAAACAATAACTCATAACTTGAACATTTCACAACAATATATGCATGTATCTCAACCATGATATAAGGCATCCACGTGAATCAACGCATTGAGTAATATCTAGCCCCCCCACACACACTCAAATCTTCCCAAAGATATCCAACCTTTAGGAAGGGTGTATACCATACCAATAGTAGTGACGTATCCAACCCAGGCATTAGTATACTAACCCTCCGCCTTGATACCCATGAGCAATAACGGTTTAGTCTTACCAAAGCACTAACCCCACTACGAGTGGTAGGAAAAGTTCAAACCCACACGGAGTATGAAGAACGTCTACCCACTCTAGGATATCTCGTCAAAGGCCTCCCATGGTCATCCCACACTCATAAGAGATACAATACCAAACTCAATTTCTTAATTTACACTCATATCTCAAAAATTCCCAAATTTATCATGTGACAATTCCAATGACCAATTAAGAAAAATACAAGAGATCACAACAACATCATTTTATTACTCAACACAAAGCACTATAGTTTTGAAATAAATAATAAAGGAAGAATTTAAGAAGAAAATACACCACTCTCCAAAAACTAGGGTTTTAAAGCAAGAAAAGAGATTTCATGGGTATTCAACCCTAACTGTGTTCAAAACATGTAATTTTTGTAAAAAACGACTAAGAGATGATGATTTCATATCATATATATAACATTTAGAGGCAAAACATACATATATAAATACTCTAACCTCAATGAACAAGGATGGAAGAAAACTCCTACCTTGAATCAAAATTCCAAGTAAGAACCCAAGCTCTAGTGACCTCTTTCTTCCCTTTTCTTCCTCCCTTAATCTTCCTTTAAGGTTCCAAGAGGTGTGGGGTGAGAGTGGAGTGAAAGAAATGAGGGAAAATGGGATGAACTTGTGTTATAAGGTCAGCCAGATCCCGATTTTACTGTTCACAGGCTGATTTGGTTTTGTTTAAAATTACAGTTTTGGCACTAGAAATCTCCAATGTGATCCATATGACTACCCTAAGGTTTTTCGACGTTCTGGATTCATTTTTAATGTTATTTTAACCTAAAAATATTTATTTTTATGATTTATTTTAAAACTTAAATAAATTTACACTCGAAACACTAAAATTAATATTTTTACTTTGTTACCCTTATCAACCTTAAACACCTAAAAAAAAATTAAATTTCATAATCAATTTGTCTCCCTAGTATTTATTCTTACAGTTTCAATATATATGGTTTATTCTTACGTCATTACATATATAAGAATCACTAAACAAGGACATTACTATATTAATATAAACATGTGGGGGTTTACATGTATCTCCATATAGAGTGATTTTAGGTGTGATCCATCTTTAGATTTGAGATCTTTTCTTGTTGAATTTTTCACTTTATTGACTTTTGTGCTTGTTTTTTATTTTCTTTTGGTGTGACATACTATTAGTCATGTGCTATTTGATGCTTTATATATTTGAGACTTTGAATTAAGTATCGTGTTTGGCCTTTGCTTTACTTACATGTCTATTCTTGCTAGTTTGTTTGTATTAATAACCTCTTGTTATACCATGATTCTATGAAATGTTTTCTATGATGTCATTAGATTGACACTTTGTGACAAATAAGGAAGAATATTTTAGAATGACTTGACTATGTACCATGCATGTTATGATATGTCATTGGTTTGGTACTTTATGACAAAATGGGAGAATATTTTGGGTACACATGGGAGAATTCAGGGAAGTTTCCTCAACTAACTTGAGTGAGTTACATGTGATTAGAGTAAATTGGAGTTTGTTATAATACTCAAGGGGAGTACATACACAAATTTAACATTATGTCACTTATTTTACACTTTTTTATTTTACATTTATTATTTTACTTCTGAACACCAACTAATGGAGATAACATCTTGTGTATTGTCATTGATATATCTTTAGGTTCTCAAGCATATTTGGAAAATAAATTCTTATATATGTTACATATTTGCACTTGCATGATTATCATGAATATTTCATACGCTTTTCTTGGTGATTTTCATACCTGTGATTATTGATTAACCCTAATTAATATGTAAATTAATGTAATTAAATAAGTTAATTTTGTAACAGTAAACTGTTAAAAACTGTTTATTAGGGTTTGTGCGTAAACTAGGGTATATCTGTGTAATGTTTAAAATTTTAGAGTTTCTACGTGGAATTGCTAGAAATTAATAAGAACAATTTGTCAAAGCTAAAACTAATAAGGGAAGAAAGTGTAATATTATCAAGAAACCACCAAAAGAAGGAAAGGATCAGCACCAAAATTCCAGCAAGCCACCACCATCTGGACGGTGGTGGTGGCAGTATCCGGATGGTGGCTCTTAGCAGTTCAAATCTATCCTTCACGCATGCTTCCTATTTTGCCTATAAATAGGCCATGCAGTTTCAAAAGGGGAGAAAGGGGGGAGGAAGTTCAAGGGAGCCCCAGAGAATCCAAAGAAGAGAAATAAAAATAAAAGGAGAGAAAAGAAGAAAGAAAGAAGATATCTATAGTGAAACCTTGCCCAACCTACTCTCCAGCTAGAATTCTATATTTTTACATTTCGGTTATGCCTTTTTACTGGGAGAATTGAATTGCCGCCACCTTTATGTCTTAACTAATATTAAGGGTGGTTGTATTTCAGTTATTCCTTGAGAAAGAAGTGTCAGTGTCTGTATTTTATCTAGTACTATAATGAGAATTACTCGCACTTATTGCTTGTTTATAGCAATGGAGTGTGAGTAGTTTACTTATACCATTCAGTGAGGGGTGAACATATGTATATTATTGGTTAAGTTATGGAAATGCCAATGTTCTATTATGCTTTATTGTATATATATATGTGATCACAGTTATGAACACCGAGCGATATTTAATATTCTATAATATCTACTAGTATGTACTTCATGCATGATACAGTGATGTACGTAAAAGTCGATTGATTGGTTCTAGACGGGTTAAGTCTCGGAATATCCAATGCTTTCAGTTCAATACTTAGCCTGAAATTATGTCATCAGTGAATCATCAACCTACCGGTGGAACATTGAAAGTGTTCCATTTGAATGGCTTGACCTTCTTGTGCACTAAAGATATTTAACTGTTGCATGGTACAAAGTTGTCAGATGAATAACCTAAGTAATCCTCCTGAAGGGCCTGACCTTCTTGATTACTAGGGTTGTTTAACTGATACATCATATAATATTGTCAATTGAGTAATCCGAGTAATCCTCTTGAACGGCTTGACCTTTTGCTTTACTTGGATTAGTCAATTGTCACGTATGCCACCAACTAACCTAAGAAGTTGATGTGTTATTGTTTATATACATTAGAACTACCGGTTGACTTTCCATTGCCTTGGAAGTTAATTATTGCAAGGTGGCATTTCCAGTTCTTAACTAATATGAAGTATGTGGGAGCCTTAAACTGAAGGGTACCTTTAATATTATTGTCTTCTAAAAGTTTACGTACATATATAAATTACTTAGAATAGTTATCAATATAAACTCACATCATAAGCTATGATATGTTACATTGCTTTAACAACAATTTCACTGTTCTGATTTTAATTACAATTATTAAAAGTCTTTGTGGGATCGATCTTGGACTTAAACCGAGAAAACTACAGTTTGACCACTTGTACTTGGGTGTATGATGTAAAGCAGGTCACGAAACAGGTCCAATCAAATTTTTGGCGCCCTTGCCGAGGAGTTACAGAAATTTGAAATTGAATGGGGAAGTTATTTACTGGTATTATATGTTTATAGATTGTTTGATTTCTTTTTAATAGTTTATGTCGGTTCATTCATCAGTAGGTTCTGTAAATCAGTAATCTCCTTCGTCTTCATTATCTTCATTTACACAAGAATCATTTGAATTGAATATGGCTCAAAATGTATGTAAAACCTGGGAAAAATTTAAACTTTTTTCGGAAAAGGGTAAACTGGTAATTTGCTACTATAATGCGGGTTTAAAATCCATATTTTTCTAGAGCTCGGATGACGCAACGGACCTCCGCTGGATTCGTATCGCAAAATTGAGCTGCCCTATAAATTTTCGTCAAATTTTGAGAGTCAGATTTTGCACGTTTTATGAGACAATTGGGTGACGAATGACCTTTTAAAGGTCCCCAAAAATAAAATTTATAAAATTTTCTTATATTTTAATAAAAATTTAAATAAAATTAATTTGAACTTAAACCGGGATGAAATGAATCATTTCAGGACAAAAAACGGACCCGAAAGTAAGAAATATGCGGTGCGATGTGGACCGCACATTTGAGACTATAAATATCAACTAATCTGATTTTTTGGAGAGATATTTCTGCTGAAACCAGTGGGTTTGCTGGTCTGAACGTTGGAGAGAAAAAAAAAGAAAAAATTGAGGTTTCAAAGTTTCTCCCTTCGATTCACAAAATTTCGTCGGTCGAAATCCTTCGGATCAAGAGTTAAGTCGATCTCCTTGACGAGGGCTACGCCTACGTACGAAAAAGAGCTGATTTCACCGAACATCAAGGTAGGGGGTTTTCTTCCATTCTTGTCCATTGATGCTAGGGCTAATATATATGTATTCTTTGACTCTAAATATTATATATTTGCTATGAAATCATCTTTCCTTGATCTTTTGCAATTATTAGCATGTTTTAAACAAAATTAGGGTTGAATACCCATGAAATCTCATTTTCTTGATATAAAACCCTAGTTTTCAAATGAGATGGACTTTCTTCTTGATTCTTCTTTTGTTCTTGACTTTGAAACTTTAGTGCGTGGTGTTGAGTAATAAAATGATGTTGTGATGATCTCTTGCTTATTTTGCTTAAATGGTTCTCTTATATTACAAATTGTGAAATTGGGGATTTAACGAATGGTTTGTGATTTGAGGAAATTGTGGTATTGTATCTCTTGTGTGGTTGTTGGAAAAACATGGGCTACTATTGACCGGGTATCTTGGAGCGTGTAAACGCCTTCTTACTCCGTGTGGGTTATAACTTTTCCTACCACTCGTAATGGAGTTAGTGCCTTGCGAGGACTAAACCATTATTATTTACGGATTATCGTGGAAAAAGGGGTTAGTATACTACTATTTGGTTGGATACGTCACTGCCATGGTGTTGGCATACACCCTTCCTAAAGGTTGGATATCCTTGAGAGGATTTGTGTGGATTGTACGTGGGCCATGATATTTTTGATGGTATCCATGCGAGGTCTCACTTCATACCAGAGATATGAATACTGTGGTGGGTTGTTGTTCGTTGTACCAGAAATTATTTCTACAGGAATTTTGGCAAGTATGGGATTCTGCAAGAACTTGGGAGAAATGGTTTATGGTGGAATGGATTAGTAGTTGATTATTGGCTTCACGTATATTGGTTTTGCTTATGTATTAACTTACGGTTGTTGCTTAAACTTGAGATCTGTTTAAATGTCCCTATTTTATTTCAAAATTCATATATGTTATTTGTGAAAGGTGACCGACTGTTTTCATATGCTTTTCTAAACCTTGTTCAAGTTTGGGAAGAATGTTGCTACAAAGTTTAGTGCTCACCCCCTGCAAACTATATTTTTTAGATTGTGGTGTAAAGGAAGAGCTTGGGGTTGAGGAGCCGACACATTGGAAAGCTCCCTTAGACGGGCTTGTAGATCCCGAGGTGGATGTCTAGAGTCATACTCTCCTAGGTGCTAGTCTAGGAATTTTCTTTTTAGATTATGTAAAGATTAAACTTTTGTTATTCCGCTGTAAATTTAAATGTGATTCTTTTTAGGATGTAATTGCCATGGTTGGCCTATTCTTTTAGGATAATATTGTAAATGTTAAAGTTGATGGATGAAATTTATTTAATGATGGAATTATTTAGTTGCCCTCATGATGTGAATGGTTTTCAGTTTGTAATATCGTCCAGGGTGGTCTTTGGGGCGTTATAGTGTGAGTGTGTGAGTGCATGGTTAATCAAACACCATACTTGGTGCTTGATGGGTGGGCTTGGGAAAGTTGGATTGAAGATTTGACTGAGTCGCACAGTTATATGCATGAAAAACTTGTGTTGGGTATAGCAAGAAGGGATAGATTCTCCCTCGAGTGCAAAACCTGGCTACTTGGTTCACACACTCCTCTTAGGTGAAATTCCAGAAAAGTATGATGGTGTACGGAACCGGCAGTTGTGATACAAAAATCCGTTGCCCAACAAAGACACAAGATTTTGTTTTATAAAAATACTCATTCAATGGGTAACATCCACAATGATTTGCTTTTATAAATACATCACCTTTATTTCAAACAATCATTGGATATATTTTTCGTCAATTGATGAATTCATTACACATGTGCATTGCATTGGGTTGTGGGAATCGGTGAGGACTCCGGTTGAAGTTGCATGAGTGAATATCATCTCATATCATGACATGACATGGTAGAATTCCAATCTTGAATTACAGGTTCTTGTTTGGAATGGATAATGGTTGTTGATTGTTGCATGTTCACATTTCATATGCATATAGGTTAGGAGGTAGCCTCTATAGGAGATACTCTATTGAGCGTAGTTCACCCTATAAGAGAAAACATTTCAGGTGTAGGATATACACCGGTGGACAGCTCTCATTTGGAGGCTCATGGGTGAAGAGAGGTCGACTTGTAGCTTTTGGTCTTTTTTTTTTTGTACCAACTTTTGCAAAGTTAGTTTTGGGCATGTAATACTCATAAATGGACCCGGTGCGGCCATTGTTTTATTGGGCCTCAGATGTTTCATGTGAATGTATATTGCACATGTTGAATTTTGGGTAGAGCTCCCCATACAAAGGAGACTCTACCCAAATTTCGTTAAAATTATGGACCCCGGTAAATGGGGCATAACGACACGATATCGAGTTACTTGGTATCCACGGGTATTCCGCAGGTTGATGGGTAATCAACAACCCCCGAATTTTTGGGTGTCATAATGTACCTAGGGAACAAGATCCTAGAGAGCAGGAAGTAGTTCAAAATGTCTGACCATTAAGAGAATATTTACATCCTACACGAACTAATGTTCTGTCATGTTTTCCTTTTCCAACAGATGCTCCAAATCTTAATATTAAGCCAAGAAGAATAAAGTTATTACCACAGTTCCATGGTTTAGAAAATGAAAATCCTTATGTGCATATTAAAGATTTTAAAGAAGTCTGTGGAATTTTGCAAGATAACTCTGAAATGGCTCGATAAAACATATTTTTTTCTTTGAAAGATAAAGCTATACAATGACTTAACTGATATTAAGGGTGGTTGTATTTCAGTTATTCCTTGAGAAAGAAGTGTCAGTCTCTGTATTTTATCTAGTATTGTAATGAGAATTACTCGCACTTATTGCTTGTTTATAGCAATGGAGTGTGAGCAGTTTACTTATACCATTCAGTGAAGGGTCAACATATGTATATTATTGGTTAATTTATGGAAATGCTGATGTTCTATTATGCTTTATTGATATATATATATATATATATATATAATATGCTCATAGTTATGAACATCAAGCGATATTTAATATTCTATAATATCTACTAGTATGTACTTTATGCATGATACAATGATGTACGTAAAAGTTGATTGATTGGTTATAGACTGGTTAAGTCTCAGCATATCCAATGCTTTCAGTTCAATATGTAGCCTCGAATTTTGTCATCAGTGAATCATCAACCTACCGGTGGAATATCTAAATTGTTCCATTTGAATGCCTTGACCTTCTTGTGCACTAAAGATATTTAACTATTGCATGATACAGAGTTGTCAGATGAATAACCTAAGTAATCCTCTTGAATGGCCTGACCTTCTTGATTACTAGGGTTGTTTAACTAATACGTAATTTAATATTGCCAACTGAGTAATCCCAGTAATCCTCTTGAATGGCTTGACCTTTTGGTTTACTTGGATTAATCCATTGTCACGTATACCACCTGCTAACTTAAGAAGTCGATGTGTTATGGTTTATATACATTAGACCTATAGGTTGACTTTCCACTGCCTTGGAAGTTAATTATTGTAAGGTGGCATTTCAATTCTTAACCAATATGAAGCATGTGGGAGCCTTAAACTGAAGGATACCTTTAATATTATTGTCTTCTAAAATTTTACGTACATATTTAATTTACTTAGAATAGTTATCAATCTAAGCTCACATCACACGCTATGTTATGTTACATTGCTTTAACAACAACTTCACCGTTCTTATTTTAAATTACAATTATTAAAAGTCAATGTGGGATCGATCTTGGACTTAAACCGAGAAAACTACTGTTTGACCACTTGTACTTGGGTGTATGATGTAAAGCAGGTCACGAAACAGGTCGAATCAAGTTTTTGGCACCCTTGCCAAGGAGTTACAAAAATTTGAAATTGAATGGGGAAGTTGTATACCTGTATTATATGTTTATAGATTGTTTGTTTTCTTTTTAATAGTTTATGCCAGTTCATTCATCAGTAGGTTTTGTAAATCAATCATCTCCTTCGTCTTCATCATCTTCATTTACACAAGCATCATTTGAATTAAATATGGCTCAAACTGTATGTAAAACCCGGGAAAAATTTAAAGTTTTTCGGAAAAAGGGCAAAATGATAATTTGCCACTATAATGTGGGTTTAAAATTCATATTTTTCTAGAGCTTGGATGATGCAATGGACCTCACCTTTGGATTCGTGTCGCAAAATCGAGCTGCCTTGTCAATTTTCGTCGAATTCTGAGATAGTTGGATTTTGTACATTTTACGAGACAATTGGGTGACAAATGATCTTTCAAAGGTCCCCAAAAATAAAATTTATAAAATTTCCTTATAATTAAATAAAATTTTAAATAAATTAATTTGAACTTAAACCGGAATGAAATGAATCATTTCGGGACAAAAAACGGACCCGAAAGTAAGAAATATGCGGTGCTACGTGGACCAGACATTTGAGAATATAAATATGAACTAATATGATATTTTGGAGAGATATTTCTGCTGAAACCAGTGGGTTTGTTGCTCTAAATGTTGGGGAGAAAAAAAAAAAAAAGTGAGGTTTCAAAGTTTCTCCCTTTGATTCATGGAGTTCCGTCCGTCGGAATCCTTCGAACCAAGAGTTAAAGTCTATCTGCTTGACGAGGGTATGCCTATGTACCAAAAAGAGCTGATTTCACCGAAGATCCAAAGATAAAATTTCAGAGAAATCAAAGCTTTGGACTTGAATCGTGTTCTTGAAGCTTCCTACGAGTGTTATACATTTCAAGAGGTAGGGTTCCCTCCTACTTTGGTTTATTTCCATCCTATGGTGTCCATAGGAAATGGGTGGGTTGTTTTGAGTGTTTTTAACACTTGCCTATTATAGTTGATTTAATGGAAATGAGTAGGCTCAATTCTAGTGTGAATTGGTAGTTAGAAATTGCTATTTTGTGATTTCTTGGAAGTTTAGATAATTGAGTATGTGGAAATAATTGAATCTGATTTTTTTGAGTTAGGTGATAAATTTGGGCATTTTATATGATTACATGATTTGGTGCCTTGAAGTTGTTTGATAAAATGCCTATGTGAAATAAAATATTTTATATTGACATAGATTATGTAATAACATACTTATGTTTGGTTGTTAAGTGTAAAATGTTGATATATGTTCATTGATATATTGTCATTGTGTTGGATAAAGGTAATTATATGCACATGATATAATTGGCCTTGGTATACTGACATACGATTAAATTACTCATTTGACATTCATTGCACCTTGGGCATGATAATGGCATCACATTCATGGACTTTATACATGAGTGTGGGTGCGTAGGTGCATGGTTTAATCAAACACCATACTTGGTGCTTGATGGGTGGGCTCAAGAAAGTTGGATTGAAGATCCGACTAAGTCGCACGGTTACATACATGAAAAACTTGTGTCGGGTATAGCAAGAAGGGCTAGATTCTCCCTCAGGTGCAAACCCAGCTATTTGGTTCACACACTCCCCTGAGGTGAAATTTCGAAAAAGTGTGATGGTGTACGGAACTGGTGGTTGTGATACAAAAATCTGTTACCCAACAAAGACACAAGATTTTGTTTTATAAAAATACACATTCAATGGGTAACATCCACAATGATTTGCTTTTATAAATACATCACTTTTATTTCAAACAATCATTGGATATATTTTTTGTCAATTGATGAATTCATTACACGTGCATTGCATTGTGTTGTGGGAGTTGGTGAGGACTCGGGTTGAAGTTGTATGAGTGAGTATCATCTCATATCATGACATGACATGGTAGAGTTTCAATCTTGAATTGCATGTTCTTGTTTGGAATGGATAATGGTTGTTGAATGTTGCATGTTCACATTTCATATGCATATTGGTTGGGGAGTAGCCTCTGTAGGAGATACTTTATTGAGCATCGCTCACCTTTTAAGGGAAAACATTTCAGATGTAGGATATACACCGGTGGACGGCTCTCATTTGGAGCCTCAAGGGTGAAGAGAGGCCGATTTGTGGCTTTTAGTCCTTTTTTTCTATTAATTTTTGCAAAGTTAGTTTTGGGCATGTAATGTATGTAAAATAATTGTAATCAAACTTATATGGACTATTTTTAATATAACCTTGTATGTATCTATATGAGTATGGATAAATGGACCCGGTGTGATCAATGTTTACTCATAAATGGATCCGTTATGGTCATTATTTTATATTGGGCCTTAGATGGGTCATGTGAATTTATATTGCACAGGTTGGATTTTGGGTAAAGCTCCCCGTACAAAGGAGACTTGCCTGAACTTCTTTAAAATTATGGACCCCGGTAAATGGGGCATAATATTGCGATATCGAGTTACTCAGTATCCACGGGTATTTCACATGTTGATGGGTAATCAACGGACTCCCGGATTTTGGGGTGTCACAATGTACCTAAGGAACATGATCCTAGAGAGCAGGAAGTAGTTCAAAATGTCCGACCATTAAGAGAATATTTACATCCTACACGAACAAATGTCCCGTCATATTTTGCTTTTCCAACAGATGCTCCAAATCTTAATATTAAGTGAGGAATAATAAAGTTATTACCACAGTTCCATGGTTTAGAAAATGAAAATCCTTATGTGCATATGAAAGATTTTAAAGAAGTTTGTGGAATTTTGCAAGATAACTCTGAAATGGCTCGATAAAACATTTTCCTTTTTCTTTGAAAGATAAAGCTAAACAATGGCTTAATTCTTTAAGAGCTAATTCCATCACAAATTAGCTAGCTTTGCAAACTGAGTTTTCCAAAAAGTTTTTTCCTGTGCATCGTAGTAATATATTAAGACGTTAAATAATGAATTTTTCTGTAAAAGACGGTGAAACTTTTTATCAATGTTGGGAAAGATTTAAAGATCTTCTTCAGGCTTGTCCACATCATGCATTTGAAAACTAGACTTTAGTTGATTTTTTTTATGATGCTCTTCCACCTGCAATGCGACAATTTGTTGAAATGATGTTTCAAGGGGAATTTATGAGTAAACACCCCGAAGAAGCATTCCAATTTTTTTGATACTATTTATGAGAGTTAACAGATGTGGGACTCGACTTCTTCAAATAGAATGGAACCTAAGCCATTTACACCCAAAAGAGGAAAATATGTGTTAAAGAATATGATGATTTAAGAGCTAAAATGGCTAATTTATCTTGAAAACTAGAAGCTTTAGAAATGAAAAAAATTTATCAAGTGTCTATTGTGGCTTCTACTGATCAAATATGTGAAATTTGTGTGTTATCAGGACATCCTGCAACAGAATGTCCAGCTATACGAGCATTTAAAGAAGTTTTAGTTGAACAATCTAGTACTATTCCAACTTATAATAAGCCTTATCCAAACCCAGATTCTGAAACTTACAATCTAGGATGGAGAAATCATCCAAATTTTAGTTGGATAAACACACAACCTATAAATCAATCACAAGATCCACTACAACCACATAATCAACAACAATATCAACTTTATCAATCCCCATATAGAAGAATTCTGGAAGATACTATGAATCAATTTATCCAAATTCAAATAAGTTTTAATACTCAAACAACTCAAGCATTTAATATGTTTAAAATTCAAACTTCTCAGAGTATTGAAGATATCAAGAGTCATCGAGCTAAGTCGACTCTGTCCCTAAGTAAGTCAGAGAAGGAAAAATTTCCATCTCAGCCTAAACCTCCACAAAGTCAAAGTCAAGCTAACTCTGCTGATCCTTCTCCAAGTCAAGTACAAGTAATCTCAACACTACAAAGTGGTAAGATGATTGACAAAACTATTAAACCTTAAATTTTCAAGAAAATACGTAAGTTAATTCCTATTAATGAACCACTTGAATTCAAACTTCTGTTGAAATACAACCATAACTACAAAATGAGGAAGATCATATGTGTCTTATTCCTTTACCTTTTCCTCAATGGGTCAAGAAGTCATCATCTGAAAAAGATCATTCTGAAATTTTTGAGCTGTTTAAACAAGTTAAGATTAACATTTCTTTGTTGGATGCGATTAAACAAGTTCCAGCTTATGCTAAGTTTCTGAAAGATCTTTGCACGGTGAAAAGAAAAACCAATGTACCAAAGAAAGCATTTCTAATTGAACAAGTTAGTGCTATAATTCAACATAACTCTCTTCTTAAGTACAAAGATCCGAGTAGTCCAATAGTCTCATGCATCATTGGAAATTTTTGAATTGACCAAGCTTTATTTAATGCCATATTCGGTATATACACAATTAGGGTTGGGTGAGTTGAAACCTAGCAATGTCACATTACAATTAGCATACCGATCTATATAAACTCCATGAGGAATTGTGGAAGATGTTCTTATCCAAGTCGATCAATTATATTTTCTAGTAGATTTCATTGTTTTAAATACACAACCAATTTTTCATGCATATGCATATATACCTGTTATTTTGGGGCGACCATTCCTAGCTACATCAAATGCATTGATTAATTGTAGGAATGAAGTCATGAAACTTTCATTTGGAATTAGGAATTTGGAATTAAATGTTTTTAACATAGCAAAACAACCTAGAGAAGAAAAAGAATTGTATGAAGTTAATTGTGTTGAGTTGTTAACTCAGAGTTTATTTGAAAATACTTGTATGGAATTAGAATTATATACATTAGATTTTATATCTAATAATGAGTTTGAAGATATATCAGTATGCAATCCAACAAATGAAAATTTGTTGTCTACATCTATAGAATCTGATGTCAAAATTTTTAAGCTTGATTTTTTTTTTTAAAAGTTAAACCCATGTAGGGAAAAATTTATTAATAAAAAAATTATAAAGAAATTAGGGGAGGACATAAATCGTGCCCCTTACATAATAAGAGAAATTTAAAAGTTTACGTTAATTGCAATTAAATTTTCCATCATATTCTTGATGCACATACCTCCTTTAGAAATTACTTCCACATGGTGGATCCATGACAACCCAAGAGAATTACTTTTCAAAAGAATCTTGCTTGAATTTGCAATATGTCTTTCCTTTCAAGATCAAAGTCTCTAATTGACTGGCCCACCCCTTACCTTCCTAACGTTGGAGTCTATCACAAGCATGTGATCTTTCGTTGAATTTATGAAAAAGGCAAAACTCCTTGAGTGCAGTTGCTGAAGAGCAGTAGCACTCCAGCTGCAGTAGAAGAAAAACTGTAAAGTAGCCCACTCCATTCAAAGTAGAGAAACTCCAACTGAGAATAGACCTAAACCCGAAAGCATTAATGCCTAAAACCATATTTATTATTCTACCTTGGGATTTTGAATGCTAGTATGGATTTGGATTTGGATTTGGACCTAGTCATCCTTGTAGAATCTTCCCTAGATGAAACATTGCTCAAAGCCATCGCCAATGCAGCCAGCTCGTCCTCTTTTTGTTTCCTTTTCTTCCCTAGATTTTGAATGCCAGATTTGAAACCTCTTCCAACTAATTTGAAAAAAAATTTTTTTTAGAAAAATATGAAATTCATCCCGTAATAATATCATCAGATTTATCTAAAAGTCAAGAAAAGGAATTAACAAAAGTTCTAAAGGATCACCAAAGTGTTATTGGATGGACAATAACAGATATAAAAGGTATAAGCCCACATCTATGTACTCATTGTATATATTTGGAAGAAGATGCTAAACCATCTCGTTAGATGCAAAGAAGATTGAACCCACACTTGAAAGAGGTAGTTCACAATTAAGTACTTAAACTATTAGATGCTAATATTAGTTATCCTATATCTGATAGTAAACGGATTAGTCATACACAAGTAGTCCCTAAAAGATCTGGTATCATTATAATACAAAATCAAGAGAATGAATTAGTTCGTACGCGTACAGTCACAGGTTGGCGTGTGTGTATTGACTATCGAAAGCTAAATTTCCTCACCAAAAAAGATCATTTTCCGTTACCTTTACTAGATTAAGTATTGGATAGAATAGCTGGTCATGCATAGTATTGTTTTTTAGATGAATATTATGTTTATAATTAGATTGAAATTGTAATAGATGATCAAGAAAAAACTACATTTACATGTCCTTTTGGTACATTTGCATATAAAAGAATGTATTTTGGATTATGTAATGCTCCAGCTACCTTTCAGTGTTGCATGAATTAAGTATTTTTAGTGATATGGTAGAAAGGTATTTAGAAGTTTTTATGAATGATTTTTCGGTATATGGTGATTCGTTTGACTTATGGCTTGAAAATCTTGTAAAAATACTTATTCGATGTGAAGAAACAAACCTTGTATTAAATTGAGAAAATTTTCATTTCATGGTTGCACAAGGTATTATTTTAGGTCATGTAGTTTCTGAAAAATGAGTCGAAGTTAATAAATCTAAAATTGATTTGATAGCTAATTTTCCTCCTCCAAAAACTGTAAAAGATATTCATTTTTTTCTAGGTCATGCATGATTTTATAGAAGATTTATTAAAAATTTTAGTTCAATATCTAGACCTCTATGAAATATTTTGTGTCATGATGTATTATTTGAATGGAATAAAGCATGACAATTAGCATTTGACAAATTGAAAAACATGCTTACTTTTGCACCTATTATGGAACCTCCTGACTAGTCTTTACCTTTTGAATTAATGTGTGATTGCACGTGATTATGCAGTAGGAGTTGTATTAGGTCAAAGAAAAAATAAAAACCTTATGTTATTTACTATGCAAGCAAAACTTTAAATGATACACAGAGGAAGTATTCAACTACATAAAAAGAAGTACTTGATGTTGTGTTTGCACTAGATAAGTTTCGTTCATACTTAGTTGGATCGTCAATCATTGTATTTATAGATCATGCAACTTTAAAATGTTTACTTACTAAGAAAGATGATAAACCACGTCTCCTATGTTGGATATTGTTACTTCAATAATTCGATCTTATCATTTAGGATAAGAAAGGAGTTGAAAATGTGACAACAGATCACTTGTCAAGGCTAAATTATGATATAAAGGAATAACCAAATCCAATTAGATAAACCTTTCTAGCTGAACAACTGTTTGTAATAATAGAAGTACCATGGTATGTAGAAAGAGCGAATTATTTAGCCACTAGTACTATTCCTTCTCATTTTACCTGGTTAGATAAAAAAATGTTTCTAAGTAAGGTACGTAATTGTTTCTGGGAAGATCCTTATTTGTTTAAATATTTTAAAGATCAAATAATAAGGTGTGTGTGTACTTAATCATAAAATAGGCCAGCTAATTCAGTTTTGTCACTCTGAAGCTTGCGTAGGTCATTTTGCTTCAAAGAAAATTGTTGCTAAAATTTTGCAGTGTGGATTGTACTGGCTAACTCTTTCTAAAGATGTACATATCGTTTGTTTAAATTGTGACAGATGTCAAAAACTGGGAGATATTTCAAATAGAAATATGATGCCTTTAAACCTTGTTTTAGTTGTTGAAATTTTCAATTATTGGGGCATTGATTTTATGGGTCAATTTCCCCCATTATTTGGTTATCTGTACATTTTGGTTGCAGTCGATTATGTCTCTAAATGGGTAGAGGCAATTTCATGTAGAAATAATGATCACAAAATAGTGATCAAATTTTTAAAAGAAAAATATTTTATCTAGATTTGGTATTCCTTGAACCATTATTAGTGATGGTGGATTACATTTTTGTACTAAAATTTTGAAAATCTTATGAAAAAATACTTGATTTCTCATAAAATATCCACTCTTTATCATCCACAGATAATTGGACAAACTGAATTAGCTAATAGGAAAATAAAATATATCTTAGAAAAAACAATAAATCCAGATAGTAAGGATTGGTCTTTAAGATTAACTGATGCACTTTAGACTTATTGTACTGCATATAAAACTATTTTAAGGATGTCTCATTATCAGTTAGTTTATGGTAAACCATGTCACTTGCTTGTAGAATTAGAACATCGAGCATAGTGGGCAATCAAAATGATGAATTTCGATATAGATAAAGCTGGAGAATCTCGCAAACTTCAAATTAATGAATTGGAAGAATTAAGAAATGAAGCATATGAAAATGCAAAAAAAATTGCTAAATCAATAAGCAAAATTTTTCATGATAAAAATATCATGCAAAAATCTTTTAAACCTTCTCATAAAGTTCTGTTATATAATTCTAAGCTTCTTTTATTTCCAGGAAAATTAAGATCTAGATGGACATGTCCTTACATTGTCAAGCAAGTTTTTGACTATGGAACGATTGAAATTGAGAATCCATTAACTGGAAAGATTTTTAAAGTGAATGGTCAAAGGCTTAAACTCTATTATGATGGATTCACTCAAGATGTTAGATACAGTTTATGTGTTTTGAAAAGTTTACATTGTTGTTTGATTGTAAATATTAGTAATTGTTTGTTGTTTGTTAGATTTTCTATTATAACTATTTCTTACTTCTACATCTAATTAACATGTCTGTATTTTCACTTTCTTATATATTCAGGACAATGTTTAATTTAGGTTAGGGGGAGGAAATTAACCATGTTTGTTTGTTTGTTTTTAACAATTTCATCTTTGTGATTGGCAAACGTTAAAGAACTGGATAGTGAGTCAGTCTTCAATAAATTTTTTTGAGTCATTTTCAAATTTTTTTCGAAAATAATTGCACAATGGGCAAGGAACTGTTTTGGTTAAGTTTAATTTTACTGCACCATTTTTCAAAAGATATACATTCATTGATCATGCAAAAAGCTAGATCTGCTAGAAATTTAGAAAATTTTGAAAGTCAAGCAAGACCCCTGTGTGGGAAAAATTCATTTGCCAAACATCGACGAGCAACTCGTCTCCAAGGTTGTGTAAGATGTCGTCATTTAATGCATTTGAGACAATATAATCAGTGTCCTAAACCAATTTTAGGTCGAGCGGTAGATCATCATCAGTGGATTAAGTATGACCAGAGTAAGGAATATCTTAAGATGCCATCCTATTCTACTCCTATGTTAAGAACATACATGAGAAGTGAAGTTAACCGTGTCACTGGTGTTGTTGATGTCGAAGATTTTGATTCTGAATAAGTGTGATCAACTGATGTATAATTTTGGAATAGTAATATATGTAAATAAACAACTATAGAATAAATAGGAAAATCAATAAATAATAAATAACAATAAAAGAATAAATACAACCATTTTTTGAAAAAAAAAAAAAGAAGAAAAAGAGTGGATAGCAAGTTTCATAGAATGTTTAAAGTTGTAATCATTTTTGTAACTACAAAAATCTGAAGGAAGCAAAAAATTAGCAGTGCAGTGCAATACAAAGCAAATTCCAGTGAACCACTATCATCCAGACAGTGGTATTGGCGTCCAAACGGTGGTGCAGATATAAATACCCATCAGCCCCATAACCAATTAGTTCCAAGTTCCCTCGTAGACTAGAATTTGAAACCAGTGCTATTCCTCAAGGATTTCTTCTCAAATCTGTTACATTTAACCGTTTTTCTTCAAATCTTATTCGATTATTCACTTACACATACCATTTTGAAGGTTTCTATTGATTGAAATCAGTTGAAACCAAGTATTTGAAGAAAAATCAATAAAAAGATGCATTTAAGGCGTCTAACGAGAGGTTCTTCAAGTCAAGCAAGAAGGGATCAACCTCCATAACCTAAAGCACCTCCACAACAAGCCCAGCCAACTACAATGAGGTGATTTTTTAGAATATTGAACAACAAGCCTGGTACGATGCTCATTTTCTCACTAAAACTATTATTCCTGAAAGACTAGTAATTTATGAAGATTTTGAAATATATAGAAATTAGACAAATTCTTGGTGCATATGGATGGCTTCATTATGTTAATTTTGTTGTTCCTGCATACAATTGTTTGGTCCATGAGTTTTACAATAATGCAATAATAACTAGGGAAAGACAACTTCGTGTGTTTGTTTGGGGTATAACTTTTCAAGTTACACCGGCTACTATAGCCGATTTGTTTCAACTCATCCAAAGACCACCCAACCCACAATATCCTTACACTCAATTGCATGATTTAACCGACGTAGGGATAGAATTGACAGGTAATCCAGATTATGTTTAGGGGTGGCCATATAAATACATAAAACCAGGAGATTTAACAGACAAGTACCAAATTTTAAATTTGATCACATTGAATAGTTTGCTGCCCCGAGCATAGAAAAAGCAAATTTATACTGAGCAGGCCTATTTCCTATATACATTTGGGATGTGACACACGATTGATCTTCGAAACCTCATAATAGATCAAATGTTGCTTACTATGGAAAGAAAGAAACCCTCACTCCCATATGCTATGCTAGTTTCACAATTATGCAGGGAAATGGGAGTAATTATAGATCCATCATCGAATATGGTGGAGCCTTATGCACCATTGGACAAGCCATCTCAGAAGAAAAGCCACGAAATTCAGCGTAAAGATCAACCAAAAGCACTACTAGCGCAACAAAAGGAGCCATTCCAAGTACCTGAAGAATTTTTCCTGCCACAGCAGACTCCACCATAAGAAGATCAACCATATACTCCTTCAACAATTTGACTTGCTTCACTTGAAATCCTCGTTGCACTCTTTGTTTAGGCCTCAAGCATCTTCAAGGGTTCACACCAAGACTCTTGGTTTTCACAAACCAATAGGTTTGCTTCAAACCATCTAGGGCTTCAACTCCAAGTGACGAGGTCAGGTAGAATCTCTAATGCTAGCCTTTGGATTTAGGGATCTAGGTTAGTGGTGGAAGCTCTCAAGGTAGAAGAAGTATTTTTTTTCTCTTACAAATCTCACAAGAGGCTTAACCAAGTTGTGGGAAAGGCTCTCTCTATTTATAGGTCTGACATAATGATAGCCTTAGTAAATAAGAAAATCCAGAGTACAAACTATTGTTTGATCAGTGGGAGGGCAATCATAGGAATGTTAGCACTGGAATGAAAACGAAGTTTCCATCTTGTCTAGGAGTACCATTAGAGCGACCATTAGCATTGTTGGAGCGACAACGAACACTGCTTGAGCGACTTTAAAGGACCACTTGAGCAACCTTAAAGAACTGCTCAAGTGAGCTCTGTGCAATTGCCCCATGGCCTTTTCCCTTCTAAATTCCTAAGTCGTCAGGGGACTGTTTTAGCCAAGCATGATGAGCATAACACAGTCCTTATCAATTTTTAAATCACAAAACCTAGCAAAAAACTAGTTCTCTTAAGCACTAAAGGGTGTTGCTCAAGAGGGGTCCGGTAATGGCTCAATCTATGTTTTCAAAACACAAAATTATTCAAAAATCCTTTTTTTAAATCACCTAAGAGTCATACACGAATTACTTCTTATTCCATTTTCAGTCTAATCACCTTAAGTTAAAAGTAACTAAGGGTTCATCATAGGTATCTAGGTCATTACGTTTGTCCTAGGCCTGAAGGTGCATACAGAGGTTGAATGATGTTGCATTAAAATGCTTGATCTCCTCTCTTTAATGACACTTTCAAAACTTTAACTTGATAGCATAATAACAATGGAAAAGTTGAGATTTAAAATAGACTCTATAAAATTAGCCAATTATAAAATGTGATCTAATAGGGAGAAACTCTCTACCTTTATTTGATGAGACAACGTAACTCTCATTGGAGAAGGTGTATTTGGCCTTGGCTACATTGGCTATGAAGTAGAGACATTATTTCTTGGCCCACCCTATGGAAGCTTTGGCCAACAAGCCTTTGAAGGACATCCTCTACAAATTAGATGTCTCAGGAAGGGTGGCGGATGAGCATAGAATATTCCACAACGTGTATCTCTTCGCACCCATTCATACTTGCTTATGTGTTGAAAATGCATTTAAACTCACTATTAATAGAGATTCATGTGATTGTCAGTAAAGAGCAGGTAAGGGTGTGCATTAAGCCTCCCATCAACTACTTAAATGCAATGGAGAAGAAGGGAAGGCTTAACGGATGGCTCGGGACATCAAAAGACAAAGAAAATGCCGAAATAGGAGAAAACCTACTAGTAGAAATCAGTAAAAACCTACCTGTAGAAGTTCCAAAACCTACTAGTAGGAAAGTGCATTGGAATCCTTCTACTGCTGCCCCTACCTAAAGCCTACCGGTAGATTTTCTACCTACTTCGGAGGCCCACCTCATGTCATCCCACACATGCCTTGACATTTTGGACACACCATGAGGATCTCTTACACCTAAATTCTGATTTTGGAAGAGAAAGCATGGGAGAGGTATGATAGAGAAAAAGGGTGGTTGGAGAACGCAAGGGAGGTGCATGATAGGCTTGTCCTTGCTTCTTGAAGTGTCTAATCCCTTCCCACTCATTGGAAGTCAGCTCATACAGACCATGGAAGACGTATGGATGAATTAAGAAGATGAAGTTTTAGAGACATAAAGTTAGGTATTTGCATTTTCTCCACAATTTCAATTGTAGAAAGCTTTAATTTATTTGCAATCTTTACATCTTGCACTTTAATCTCATTTATTTCAAGTGCAATCAAGTCTAGCTTCATGTTCTTGTAATTCCATGTCTAGGTTTGGATTTTTCTTTCCAAGCTTTATATTTTGGGCATGACATGAATTTGTTTTTGTAGTTTAACCTCTTCTTGCATCAATACAAGTTTAAATATTTATTTCATCACCATGTCTCTTTACATTTTTATGTTCTTGCTTTGGCTATGAGTACCATGAATTTTAGTTGGCTAATCCAAGGGGAATTTCCTCTTGTGTATGAGAAATCAACTCTCTTCCATTCCTCCTCATAGTGTAAAGTGTTTGGTTTAACTAGGTTAAGTGCAGACGTGATTATGAGTTCTTCATACATCGTAGACTTGTCAGGGGGTATGCTTGAGCCTACACCTCCACATTAGTCCCTCACTTCCTGTGAATCAATCAAACACCGAGACACCATTGGTTAAATAAATTGAGTTGATTTTGCATTTTCGTTGGAATGAACTCTTTGGATTAGCCAGCCTTGCTTTGTTGCATTTTTATCAAAACACCACTCACAAAAGCACAATTCAAAAGATTTTCCCATTTTCATTTCTTCACAAATCACCCTTCACAATAATTTAACCTACCTTCCCTGAGGAGACAACCATGGAATACTCAATTCCAAGTAAAACACGACATTGCAAGTCTCTCTTCAATTGAAGAGCACTTTTGCACACACACACACACATTTTGTTCAAACAAACGATTTTCCCCATTTCTTGCATTGTACCCGATGGAGAATGACACTCACCTACTCGTATAAGCCATATACACACAACCAGGATCATGTTTGGAGATTAAGGATAATGAATCAAGCATTTTTGGAGCCATTGCTAGGGAAGTGAAAATGTCAAATTAGAAGGTGATTTCAGACAATGGAGGTAAGTCCCATGATTCTCATCACATGCCGAGGTATGTTGCTCCTTTGAATACATTTGTGTATACTTTTTCTTTCAATTGTAGATAGTGTTTTTGTATGTGGGGATAGAATGATCAAAACAGACTAGTGAGACGTGCCTTAGGACCAAATATGAATATAGACCAAGACCCACCTGAGGATGCCGGAGACAATTTCGGGGATGATGGTGCTAATATTCCAAGGAGCGGATGAATGCAAAACCCTATAGTGTCAAACCCCCGAATGCATTTTCCTACTCCAAGAAATGAAGGAAATAATATCCCAATTGATCCTCTGGCGAGGTCAATGAGGGATTTTCTCCAACCAACCGGAAGCACCAACCCTTTTGCATGCTCCTACCATCCAAGCCCATGGCTTCCTTGTTAAACCAAGAATGCTACAACTACTTCCTCAATTCGATGGAATTGAAAGAGAAAATCCTTATTTACACATTAAGGAATTTGAGGAAATTGCTGCTACATTCATCACAAATCATGTTGTTGAAGACATGTCACACAAGAAATTATTTCCCTTCTCCCTCAAAGAAAAATCTAAAACTTAGTTGAACTCATTGCAACCCGAACTGATAAGTTCTTGGGCACAAATACTTTTTGAATTTTTAAACAATTTTTTTCTGTTGCCCAAGATAACTGCTCTTAAGAAACAAAATCAAAATTTTTAGAAAAAACCCAATGAGCAGTTTTATCAATGTTGGGATAGATATAAGGATTTGCTACAATCCATTCCATATCATGGATTCGAACCATGGCAATTGGCGAGCTTCATCTATGAAAGAATTACACTAGGCCATCGACAATTCATAGACATGATGTGCAATGGAGAGTTTCTAAATAAGGATCCCAATAAGGCCCTTTAGTACTTTAATACACTAGCATAAAATGCTCAATCAAGGGATATCACAGATCCCTTCGACGTGCCAACGTCCTCTTTTGGTAGTCAACCAAGTGGGGGAGGGATGCATAATTTGCATGTCAAAGAAGACTTAGTTGCCAAAACCACAAAATTTTCTTGCAAGGTGAAGAGTCTAGAGGTGAATAGGAGGTATGACGTGTCTAACATTGCTAAGGCCGAGGAGTGTTGCTCTATATGTGAAAGTGTTGAGCATTCTATCTCGAAGTGCCCAAACATTTTGGCACTCAAAGAGGTTCATCATGAGCAAGTAAATGCTTTTAAGCAAAGTAGGCAATCATTCTCTCCACACTCCAATACATATAATCCGGGTTGAAGCAATCACCCGAAGTTTAGTTGGAAGAATGACAACCCTACTCCTCATGGGTCTAGCTCATTGTTGCCTCCCATTCCACCCAAGGAAATCCAATCCGACTATGTTCATGGTCCCTCGTCTTTCTTCCAATACTCACGGTCCAATCAACAAGGATTTTCCCAAAACCCACCTCAACAAGGGTTTGGTCAACAAGGACCATCTAACCCACCCATCTACCAACCTCCTCATAAGAGAAATTTTGAGGATATAGTGCACCAATTCAATCAAATCCAAATAACAGTGAACAACCAAATCATCGTCGCTTTTAATGATATCTGGACTCAAATCACTAAATTAACCAATGCCATAGGGTCATCCCAACAAGAGAAAGGGAAATTTTTCACTCAACCCCAAGAAAACTTATAGGGTCAACATGTGATTAAGTCATCCAAGCCCACCAAGGAGAGTTATGAGCAACTCAAGGCAGTCACCACCCTTAGGAGTGACAAACAGTTTGATAAAACCATTTTACCAAAAGTCTCACCCAATGCCACTTTGGCAAATGAAAAAAGAGACTAAGGGCAACTCCGAGGAGGGTGAGACACTTGAAAAGAAAAAAATTATTGATTTGAATGTGCATGATTGTCCTATTTTGGCCCCTTTTTCCCAATGTTCAAAGCCACCGGCTAAACTTGCTAACTGTTCAGATATTATTGAAATATTTAAGTAGGAGAAGATAAAATTTCGCTCCTCGATGCTATCAAGCAAATACCTTCATGTGCAAATATTTTGAAAGACTTGTGCACTATGAAGAAGAAGATGAATGTGCATAAGAAGACATTTCTCATGGAGCAAGTGAGTTCCATTTTGAGGACCAACACACCACCTAAGTTCAAAGATTCTAGTTGCCCTACCATTTTCGTAACTACAGGAAATTTTTGTGTGGAGCAAGTACAACTAGACTTCGGATCAAGTGTCAACTTCCAACCCTTTTCGGTGTACCAAAAATTGCAACTTGAGGAGTTAAAGCTAACCCCAATCAC
Source organism: Ilex paraguariensis (assembly GCA_963454935.2). NCBI lineage: Eukaryota > Viridiplantae > Streptophyta > Magnoliopsida > Aquifoliales > Aquifoliaceae > Ilex > Ilex paraguariensis. Next base: position 241,045 of record CAUOFW020009680.1, on the reverse strand, counting down.
TATTCGATTGGAAGATCGAAGCGTTAGAACACCAAGGGGAGTAGTTAAGGATGTTTTAGTTCAAGCAGAAAATTTCTATTTTCCCATTGACTTCATTGTACTTGATACTCATCCAGTTGCAAATCCTAGTTCACAGATTCCTACCATACTATGTAGGCCTTTCCTTACTACATCTAATGCTGTGATAAATTACAGGAATGGACTAATGAAGCTTGCCTTTGAGAACATAATGAAGGATCTTAATGTATTCAACTTCTGCAAATAACCAGTTCATGATGAGGAAGTGCATGAGGTCAATGGGATTGACACCTTGGTGGAGGACCATATGAAACTACTTTGCAATTCAAAGTTGGGGGAGGAAGAGTTTTTTGAAGATAAGGAGCTGAAAAATGTGCAAGGGGTAGGAAATTGGGCCCTAACATATGAGAAACTTCGACCACATAAAAAGAAAATTTTTCCAACAATCGTGCAAACACCATTCTTGGAGTTGAAGCCACTACCTTCTACACTCAAGTATGCATTTCTATGGGAGCACATGACATTCTCGGTGGTGATAAGCTCTTCTTTCGAGCCAAGGCAAGAAGAGGATTTATTAAAACTATTGAGGAGGCATAAGGGAGTAGTCGGTTGAAAAATTGTCGATATCAAGAGGATTAGCCCCCTCATTTGCACTCACTGAATGTATTTAGAGGAAGACTCCAAACCGTCCCGACAACCACAAATGAGGCTAAATCATATCATGAAGGACGTGGTGAGAGATTAAGTGCTCAATCTACTTGATGTGGCCATTATCTTTGCAATTGCTGATAGTAAGTGGGTTAGTCCCACTCAAGTAGTACCAAAGAAATTAGGAGTCACTCTGGTAGCAAATGAGGAGAATGAGTTGATTCTAACAAGGGTGGTCACTGGTTGGAGAATTTGTATTGACTGTCGAAATCTTAACTCATGCACAAGAAAAGAGCATTTTCCCTTGCCATTCCTTGACCAAATATTGGAGAAATTAGTCGGACATTTTTTTACTACTTCTTAGGTGGCTACTTCGGCTACAACCAAATACAGATTGTTTTGGAGGACCAAGAGAAGACCACATTCACGTGCCCTTTCGATATCTTTGCCTATCGTCGAATGCCATTCAGATTGTGCAATGCCCTAGGGACTTTACAAAGATATATGTTGGGGTTTTTTAGCGATATGGTGGATAAATTTGTTGAAGTTTTTATGGATGAATTTCTCATGTTTTGGGAATCATTCGAGGGCTGCTTGAAAAATTTGGAGAGAGTGTTAGAAAGATGTGAAGAAAAAATCTTTGTGTTAAATTGGGAGAAGTGCCACTTCATTGTGACCCAAGGGATTGTGCTTGGGAACATTGTGTCCACAAAGGGGTTTGAAGTAGACAAATCCAAGGTGGAAGCAATTTTCAACCTCCCCACTCCAAAGGTTGTCAAAGATATTAGGTAGTTTCTTGGCCATGCCGATTTTTTTATCATAGATTCATTAAAAAATTTTGTGCATTGGCAAGACCCCTGACTAATTTGATAGCAAAGGATGTTCCCTTTTTGTGGTTAGATGATTGTGAGGCATCTTTTCGAAAACTCAAAAGCATGCTCACTTCACCTCCAATCATGCGACCACCCAAATAGGAACTACCATTTGGGCTCATGTGTGACATGAGTGATTACCCTTTCGGGTATAGTGCTTGGTCAAATGGAAGACAAAATGCCATATGTAATATACTATGCCAGCAAGACACTAAATGAAGCACAAATAAATTACACTACTATCGAAAAAGAGTTTCTAGCCGTAGTGTTTGCATTAGAAAAATTTAAGTCATACATCATTGGTTCACCTATTATTGTCTACACTAATCACTCTGCTTTGAAGTATTTGTTGTCTAAGAAGGACATGAAACCAAGACTCATTAGGTAGATCCTCCTCCTTCAAGAATTTAATTTGATCATTAAAGAAAATAAATGAGTTGAGAATGCGGTGGCAGATCATTTGTCATGACTTGTCGTCAAAGATGTCGAAGACCACATCCCTCTCCCTAATTTTTTCCTGATTATCATTTGTTTTCTATTCATTATGTTTGTCGGTGGTATGCTGAAATTTGTAATTATCTTGCCATAGGAAAAATACCACCACATTGGAGCCTAGAGGACAAACAAAATTCATGGCGGATGTGAAGTACTTCTACTTCAACAACCCGTACCTGTTCAAGTATTACCCATATCAAGTTATGAGGAGATGAGTACCTAAAAATGAAAAATGGGATGTCCATTCTTTCTGCCATTATAAGGCATGTGGTGGCCACTTCCCCTCCAAACAAAATTCAACTAAGGTTTTGCAATCCTGTTTTTATTGACTTTCTTTAATTAAAGATTGTGTTTCATTTTGTAAAGAGTGTGATAGGTGTCAAAGATTGGGAAGTGTAACCCATAGGAACATGACACCCCTTTCCCCAGTCCTAGTCATTGACATATTCGATTGTTGGGACATTGATTTCATGGGTCCATTCCCTATGTCCTTTGGCGATCTATATATCCTACTGGTAGTGGGCTATATGTCCAAGTGGGTAGAGGTCATCTCAACCAAGACCAATGACCATCGAGTTCTGGTTTGGGATACCTCGTGTAATGATAATTGATGGTGGGTTTTATTTTTGCAATAGGCCATTTGCTTCCTTATTGCATAAATATTGCATAACACACAAGGTGTCCATCATTTATCACCCACACACTAATGGCCAAGCCGAGTTGGCCAATAGGGAGATCATGGCCAAGCCGAGTCGGCCAATAGGGAGATCAAAAACATACTAGAGAAAATGGTGAACTCAAATCAAAAGGATTGGCCACTTAGGTTGACCGATGCCTTGTGGGCTTACTACACCACTTAAAAGACCATCCTAAGTATGTCTCTCTATTGGCTAGTCTATGGCAAGGCTTGTCAGTTGCCAGTAGAGATGGAGCACAAGGAATATTGGGCCATTAAAACTTTGAACTTCAATTTGAGAATGGCAAGAGAAAATAGGAAGTTAGAGTTTAATGAATTGGAGGAAATCCATAGAAATGCATATGAGAGCTAAAAAATTTCCAAAGAAAGGGCAAAAATTTTTCATGACAAATCCATTGTGAGAAAGATATTTGAGCTCGGACAAAAAATGCCCTTGTATAATTCTCAACTCTCCATTTTCCAAGGGAAATTTCGATCACGTTGGGCGGACCCCTATCTTGTCAAGGTGGCCTCTGCTTGTCAAATTTTCTTGTTGTTTCCTAACCTATAAACATCACCTTTTAGCATGTATAGTATATGAATAAAGGGGAGTGTCACTCTCCTAGGGATGATGTCAAAAGAAAGGGCAACGGAATGGTGGATGAATGAGATTTAAAATGTGAGTATGTGTGAACAAAAGTGCTCCCCAAGCGCAAGGAGACTTTCGCGGATCGTGTTTTACTTGGTGGTATTCCAAGGTCGTTTCCACGGGGAAGGAAGTAAACCGAGGGGAGGTGATTTTGGGAGAAAGAAAGTGTAAAATCTTTGATTGTTTGAAGTTGTTTGGTGAAGTTGTTTTGATACTAGTAAAATGAGAAACAAATGTTGGCAAATCCAAGAGGTCACTTCAATAGGAATACCGTCTCAACTCGAAACCCTCCTCCAATAGCGCATGAATGAACAATTGATTCGTGGGAAGCTAGGGGTAAGATTGGTGAGTATCTAAGCATAAACCGTGACTAGGTCTATGGAATATCAAAGACTCACCAAGTATCCACCCTCAACCCAGTCAAACCGAACCATTGAACTCTGAAAGAGGGGAGGAGAATGAGTTGAAATGGTATACCCAAGTGGAGGTTCCTCTTGGTTTTGCCAACTAAGAGATTTAGCTATTCATGCTTAAAATAAAGACAACAATATGATGAGAAGACATTATGAAAAAATAAAGACTAAAGCTAAGCATAAACGAATTGCATGAATTTAACTTCCGGATAACCACCACTTACTAAAGATTGGATGAGAAACTACTCACTCTTCATGGCTTTGTTAAAACTAGAAAAGTGAGTGATGCTCATCCCTCCAAGTAGAGGAGTTACAAGGTAACACATTTTACACAAGGAGCCGATCTTCGACAAAGAATGAGTGAATCACGTTCCACCCTTCACGGCTTTGGTAAAGCTCTAGAAAAGTGGAAGAGTTTCACTCCTCTAAGGAAAGAAGGAAGCTCAAGAAATGGAAGTAAAAGATCAATAACACAATAAAAGAAAGCAATACTTAAAGTAAAAGAAAATAATAAATTAAAAGGAAGCAAGAATACAATAAAAGAAAGCAATACTTAAAGAAAGCTATAAGTAATAAGGAAAGCAATAATAATTTTGGAGGATTTTCCACTACCAAAAGATGAATGCTTCACAAGTCCTAAGGGGTGGTATTTATAGGCAACAAGGGAGGGTGAAAGTCTTGTTAGGTGGCCTTGAATCTTATTGGGTGGACTTGAAGAGTCTTGTTAGGTGGACTTGAAAATCTTGTTAGGTGACTTTGAATCTTGTTAGGTGGACTTGAAAATCTTGTTAGGTGGCCTTGAATTCTTTGATCCTCCTTTGTTTTGAGCTTTGATAATTGACACCCCAGTAGTTTGTAGCTTTAATGCAATTGGCTGCCCAGTAGTTTGTAGCTTTGACGCACAAAATCCTGAAAAGAACAACAATTAATGCATTATCTTTTATTCACACACTAATTCTAATTTGATTTATTTTGACTAGTTTAACTTTATTCAACTAACACAATTTACCTATTAAATTATGCAGTAATTAGGGTTAATCACACCCCCAACCTAAATTTACTAGTCCCTAGTAATAAACAATATAACAAAATAAAATCACTTTCGTAGATAACACGATTGCATTTAGCATATGCAATAAGCCGTTAAAACCCTAGGTGATCCCTAGTGGACGAGTTTTGTCTCGTGAAGGTTTCCAGTGAAGCTACCTACAAACTCCAATTAAAAGATGTGTATATGTAAGATTTCTTGTCAAAATGAGTTAGCAACAGAATCATTGAGGCACACATCTCTTAATTTTGAATTGTTTCCCAAACACTTCTCTGTCATTGGTACGTACTCTATACAAAAATAAACACTTGTTACATTGGTATTTGGAATTCCTTGTGTAGTAGGAATGATCATTCTAGTAGCAAGAATTGTTATATAACAAACATTCTACTTTATCACCTTCCATGGATAGCTTTGATTTCTCAAATCTCTCTTAGAATGCTCTCAGCAAAAAATTCACTCCGATTATAGTGACTTGTCTCTCAAAGGGCATGTGATCAGAGGATGGTCAATCGAAGAATCACATGCACAGTTAGAAAGGGAGTGAAAGTCTTAAGAAAGTAGGCTAATCATGTTCTTTGCATAATCTCATGGAAGAATATCAATGCAATTAAAGAAATACTATTTAACATACCCCAGTTTTCGGTCGACAGCGCACATGCATTAGACTTGAGATCAATTAGGACTTTCTATAGGTTGTAATGTGGCCAGAGGTTAGTGGCTAATGAAATGACGTCAATGGTATTCAAAAGCTATCCCCTTTTTAATGTAGCACACCTCTTTCTTGCTTTTCAGTCTTTTGCCTAGAAATGGTATTTCTTTCTTTCACTTTTTTTTTTTTTGATTCTTCGTTGAACAGTAGCCACCATCTTCTTTTCTGTTTTTTCTTGCCTTTCTATGTCATACCGATTTATAAGAGGGTGCAAGAAAAAATTGGATAGCAAGGTATGTTAAGTGTTTTTTTTTTTTGTGTGGCTTGGTTATCATATGGGTTTTTTGAAAAAAAAATCATCATTCATTGAAGGCTCAAACATGGCTAACTAGGGATATAATTTTGTAGAAGCAATGGCTAAGGTTCAAAATCAACTCAAAGATGGCCTAAAATCCTTTCTCAAGTATGTGCCTGTGTCGCATGCAAAGGTTCCCTGTAGGATATGTCAATAGATTACTTTAGTTGCATTTAATCAAAGCAAGTTTAATGAGATTATTCAACAATTGAAAGTGAAAGAGCTTACTTGAGTAAATGTTGATTGTCTCTCAGAAAGCATCGTAAGGCTCAAAACTTACCATGGTATTCTTCGTTATCTCCACTGGTTATGTCAGGTTTCCAAAGAATGTCAGTTATATTATAATTCTATTTTCGAGTTTGGTCATTCTGTACCTTAAGATTAACAAATACCAATGTACATTTGACATTTAAGCATAGAGAAAATACCATTTTTCAAGGAAATGCAGGTTTTTTTTTTCACTCGAATAAAAATCAAAACTATTTACATACACATTTATCTATGAAAATTTACAAAAAGACTAAATGCACATATTGAACTTGGAAAACTATGGTGTCTCAGGATAGGTCCCTACCCACGCTACAAGTTGGCATTTTAGGACAATCCTTACTCGACCCACATTTTTATTTCAACAAAAAGACTTTGTACATAAACAAATATTTACAAAAAAAAAAATTTCGGACCATTAACCTTCATCCCCAAAACACATTTTTCCACAGCTTTGTCATTATTAGTTAAAATTTAATCCGAGTCGTCGCTTGTGTCTATGTCATTATTAGTGACCCTTCCCACTTCTTGTCGCACATAACATGTAAGTCCCGGACTGGTATAAGATGGCGTCTCAGGAAAATCCTTACTCTGCCCATACACTATCCAGTTTAATCGATCGGTTGCACGACCCGAAATTGGTTCAGAACACTGATTGTATTTTTTCATGTGAAAACATCTGCCACATTGTTTACAAGCACCCAGCCGTTTGGCACGACGACGTTTAGCAAAAGTACTTCTGCCACACAATGGTTTTGCTTGTGCTTCTCGGATTTCAATTTTTCTGACTACTCTTGTTTTTCTCATGATCACAGCATGCACATCAGATGGAAATGTGCGCAAGACTCCCAAACTAAACCAAAAAATTTTAACATCCATGCTTTCTATGCTTCAAGACTCACTATCTGGTTCTTTAACGTCTGCCAGTCACAAAGACGATTGACGCTGCATTTGATGTGATCATGAAATATAAGCAAAAATGCTGTAAAAATACGCAATCCAGAACAATCTTTTTTTTTAAATACGAAACTATAACAAACTGGAATCGTAGATCACACCCCCCAACCTAAACCGAACATTGTCCCCAATGTTTCGAATTTACCAGTGTGTAGAGTTTAGAGATCAAGTTGTAGGGTAGAGATCTGTTCAACTGTCGAAACCTACAAAGAAAATACACAAATTAATCTTCTCTACGCAGATCTGGGTTTTCGCTAGGACGAAAACCCTTGATTTTAAATGCAGACAGAAGAAGAAGAGCCATGTACAAATAGAGTAAACAAATGCCGAGCATGAGACAAACGACTGGGTCTTCGGGAAATATGGTCATGGGATTGTTGGGAGTTGGGTCGTGTTATAGAGAATAGCACAATAGAAATAAGAAGAAGAAGAAGACGAAGAAAGAGAAAAAAATGGTGGGTGTAAAGATCTGTTTAGCTGCCGAAACCAACAAACAAAACACAACAATTAACCCACTCGAGGGAGATTTGGGTTAGGCTGGAAACCCCTCACCCTAAGTGTGAGCAGAAAAAGAGCACCCATGAACAAATACAAACATATAAGGCAAATTATTAAACAAAGGACTGGGTTGTCGGCGTATATGGTCATGGAATGGGTGGTTTGTTTTTACAGAGAACAGAGAGAACGACGAAGAAGAAGAAGAAGAAGAAAAGAGAAGGGAAGAAGAAGGGGAGACCAATCACCGGTGGATGGGAGAAAAAAAAATTGAAAGCCTTATAAAGGCATCCTTTTTTATTTTTTTTATTTTTATTTTTTTTTTTTTTGAGTGTCGGCAGCCGCATATCCGTGCGGAATATTCCCACATTTTTTTTTTTTTTTTAGTGTCGGCAGACGCGAATATTCGCGCGGAATATTCCCACAAACATTGGTGTAATATGCAAATAGTGCAACCTCACCCCCCCAACTTGATTCATGCAGTGTTCTAAAACAAATATGATATTCAATGATGGACAGTAAAAAGATAAGAAGGGTTAGAGAACACCTCGCACTTGAGCTTTGACAAAAACACCAATATCTGCGACTAAGAAAAACAAAACTATACGACAAAAGAACATAATTAACATGGAATAAAAAAAAATAAAGTAAGTAAATAAAAACCTGTACATTAAAAAGCAGAAAAAAGAAAAAACTATTATTCCTTCACAACTTCCGGGTATACCGGATCCATCAAATTCTCCTCCACCACTTGTTCTTCAAAGCCCCCAAAAAATGGCTTAAGTCTTTGGCCATTGACCTTGAATGTCTGGCCATTTTCGGGGTTTTGAACATCCACAGCTCCGTTGGGGTAGGCCACCTTGACAAGATAGGGGTCATCCCAACGGGATCGGAGTTTGCCTTGGAAAATGGAGAGGCGAGAATTGTATAAGAGTACTTTTTGCCCGGGCTCAAATGATTTCCTCACAATGGAGTTATCATGAAAGATTTTGGCCCTTTCTTTTGAGATTTTGGAGCTCTCATACGCATCTCGTCGAATCTCTTCCAACTCATTCAGCTCTAACTTCCTATGATCACCGGCCATTCTCAAATTAAAATTTAAAGTCTTAATGGCCCAATAGGCCTTGTGTTCCATTTCGACTGGCAGGTGGCAAGCCTTTCCATAGACAAGCCGGTAGGGAGACATGCCCAAAATAGTTTTAAAGGCAGTGCGGTATGCCCAGAGGGCATCGGTCAATCTATCGGACCAATCCTTCCTGTTTGGGTTAACCATTTTTTCTAGAATGTTCTTTATCTCCCTATTGGCTAGCTCGGCTTGGCCATTTGTTTGTGGGTGATACGCAGTGGATACTTTGTGAGTGACGCCATATTTGAACATTAGAGATGCAAATGGCCTATTACAGAAATGTGATCCACCATCACTTATTATTGAATGAGGCATCCCAAACCTTGAAAAGATGTTCTCCTTGAGAAACTTGACTACGACTCGGTGGTCATTAGTCTTGGTCGGGATAGCTTCCACCCATTTGGACACATAGTCCACTGCCAGGAGGATGTACAAATAACCAAATGACATAGGGAAAGGACCCATGAAGTCGATGCCCCAACAGTCGAATATTTCTATGACAAGTATTGGTGAAAGGGGCATCATGTTTCTTTGGGTCACACTACCCAACCGTTGGCATTTGTCGCATCCCTTACAAAATGAAACACAATCTTTGATAAGAGAGGGCCAGTAAAAACCTGATTGAAGAATTTTGGCCGAAGTCTTTTTCGCTGAGAAATGTCCACCGCAAGCTTGTGAATGGCAAAATGCAAGGACATCCCGCTGTTCATTTTCAGGTACGCATCTCTCATGATTTGGTCGGGGCAATACTTGAACAAATACGGGTTGTCGAAGTAGAAGTACTTCACATCTGCCATAAATCGTCTTCGATCTTCTGGGCTCCATTGCGGTGGTGTCTGTCCTGTTGCAAGATAGTTACATATATCAGCATACCAAGGACATACAGAGTGAATTGACAGCAAATGCTCATCAGGAAAAAAATCAGGGATAGGAATGTGCTCATCGGCCTCTTGCACCACAAGCCGGGATAAATGATCCGCCACCACGTTCTCAACTCCTTTCTTGTCCTTGATCGTCAAGTCGAATTCTTGTAGGAGGAGTATCCACCTAATGAGTCTCAGTTTTGCATCTTGCTTAGACAACAAATACTTTAAAGTAGAGTGATCAGTAAAGACAACAATAGGCGAACCAATGATGTAAGCACGAAATTTATCTAAGGCAAACACTACTGCTAGCAATTCTTTTTCGGTGGTAGTGTAATTCATCTGAGCCTCATTAAGTGTTTTGCTAGCATAGTGTATCACATATGGTCTATTTTCCTCCCTTTGACCGAGCACTGCGCCGACCGCGTAATCACTTGCGTCGCACATGAGCTCAAAAGGTAGATCCCAATTGGGTGGTCGCATGATCGGAGGTGTGACTAGCATGCTTTTAAGTTTTTTAAAGGATGCCTCACAATCATCCAACCACTCAAATGGGACCTCCTTAGACAGCAGGTTGGTCAAGGGTCGGGCCAATGCACTGAAATTCTTTATGAATCGACGATAAAAACCTGCATGGCCCAAAAATGACCGGATGCCTTTGATGGCTCTTGGCGTAGGGAGGTTGGAGATGGCCTCCACCTTGGATTTATCGACTTCAATACCCCTTGCCGAAACTATATGGCCAAGCACAATTCCTTCTGTCACCATAAAGTGACACTTTTCCCAATTCAAGACTAGATTCTTCTCCTCACATCTTGTTAGAACTTTCTCCAAGTTTGCCAAACATCCCTCGAATGAATCCCCAAACACCGAAAAGTCATCCATAAAGACCTCCACTATCTTTTCCACCATGTCACTGAAAATTCCCATCATACAGCGTTGGAAAGTCCCCGGAGCATTGCACAGTCCAAATGGCATGCGGCGGTAGGCAAAGGTACCATAGGGGCATGTGAAAGTGGTCTTCTATTGATCCTCCAAAGCAATCTCAATCTGATTGTAGCCGGAGTATCCATCTAAAAAATAGTAGAATAGATGTCCCGCTACTCGTTCTAGAACTTGATCGAGGAATGGCAATGGGAAGTGGTCTTTCCTTGTGCAAGCGTTCAACTTTCGGTAATCAATGCACACCCTCCATCCGGTGATTACTCTTGTAGGAATAAGCTCATTCTCATCATTCTCAACCACCGTAACTCCGGATTTCTTAGGTACTACTTGCGTGGGGCTAACCCACTTACTATCGACAATTGGAAAAATGATCCCCACATCAAGTAGTTTCAGAACCTCATCCCTTACCACCTCCTTCATGATGGGATTCAACCGCCTTTGTGGTTGTCGGGAAGGTTTGGAATCCTCCTCAAGATATATGCGGTGGGTGCAAATGAGAGGGCTTATCCCCTTGATATCCGCAATGGTCCACCCAATTGCTCCTTTATGTTTTCTCAACACCTCCAAGAGTTCTTTTTCTTGTTCCATGTTTAATGTAGAGCTAATGACCACCGAAAATGTTTCACCTTCCCCAAGATAGGCGTACTTCAAATGGGTGGGCAAGGGCTTCAACTCCAAGTTGGGCTTTTGTTCATCCGACGGAAAAATTTTCTTTTCTCGATGGGGTAACTCTTCGAATGTAGGGATCCACCTTTCCATCCCTTTCAAATCTTCTACCTCCTCTTGCTCATCATAATTCTCAAGATCCACAATTCCTTCTTCCTTAAATTTCAATATCCCCTCCAGCTCCAAGTGCTCCTCAACCAAAGTGTCGATTCTATTGACCTCACTTACTTCCTCATCATCACCCGGTTGCTTTGCCAAGTTGAATACATTGTGCTCCATTGTCATATTCCCAAATGCCAACTTCATTAGACCGTTCCTGCAATTTATCACGGCATTAGATGTAGCAAGGAAGGGTCTTCCAAGTATTACGGGAATTTGGGAGCTAAGGTTTGCAACAGGATGTGTATCAAGCACAATGAAATCGACAGGGAAGTAAAATTTATCAATTTGAACTAAGACATCCTCAACTACTCCCCTTGGTGTACGGATACTACGATCCGCCAATTGAAGTGTGATTGAGGTGGGCTTCAACTCCTCCAGCTGCAGCTGTTGGTACACCGAGTAGGGAAGAAGATTCACACTTGCCCCCAAATCGAGGAGTGCTTGCTCCACTCGATAATTTCCAATGGTGATGGCTATGGTTGGACAACCGGGGTCTTTGAATTTGGGAGGAGTGTTAGTCCTCAAAATTGAGCTCACTTGCTCGGTGAGGAATGCTTTCTTGTGGACATTCAGTTTTCCTTCACCGTGCATAAGTCCTTCAAAATCTTAGCACATGATGGAATTTGCTTGATGGCGTCGAGGAGTGGAATGTTAATCTTCACCTGCTTAAACATTTCCAAAATATCAGCATAATTAGCCACCTTGACAGGTGGCTTCAAACGACTTGGGAAAGGGGCAGGCAAGGGAGGAATAAACACACAATCATCAATTAATTTTTTTTCTCAACAACCTCTCTTTCTTTCTTTTCACGCACCTCACTCTTGTCGGCGTCACCCAAGAGATCTTTTTCTTTTGGCAATGTGGTCTTGGGTGAGACCGTTGGCAAAATGGTTTTGTCAATTTCTTTGTCACTGCGGAGGGTGGTGACAGCTTTGAGTTGCTCGCAACTCTCTTTCGAAGGTTCCGATGACTCAACAAGGTGTTGACCCCTAGGGTTCTCTTGTGGTTGAGCGGGGAACTTCCCCTTTTCTTGTTGAGATGCCCCTATGAAGTTTGTCAACTTTGTGAGTTGGGCTCTTACATCATTGATGGCTGTGGCATTTTGGTTATTGATGGTGGTTTGGCTTTGAATGAAGGAATGGACCATATCCTCCAAATTCCTTTTGTGAGGAGGTTGGTATGTGGATGGATTGGACGGTCCTTGAGAAAAAATTTATGGAGTTGGATTTGGTGAAAAATTATGTGGTGGTGGGTTTGACAAATACCCTTGTGGATTGGTCCGGGGGTATTGAGAGCTAGATGCTTGCCCTTAGCCATGGTATTGGTTTTGCTTGGGAGGCATGGGAGATGCATATGCACTTGTGTCTCTTATTTACTTCAAGACTCTCAACTTTTCTTGACAATTTAGCAATTTTTGAAAACAAGTCTTCCCGGTCTCTTAAATCATAAATCCCTCCCCCTTGAGTTTGGCCAGTCTTTTGAGGAGAAGACCTTGGTACATCGGTGGGATCTATAATATCCCATGATTGTGCATTTTGTGCCAATGTATCAAAGTAATCTAAGGCCTCATCAGGGTCTTTGTTCAAAAACTCCCCATTACACATCATGTCAATGAACTGTCGATGGTCCGGTGTGATTCCTTCATAAAAGAAACTCACCAATTGCCATGGTTCAAAGCCATGATGTGGAAGGGATTGTAGCAATTCCTTGTACCTCTCCCAACATTGATAGAATTGCTCATTGGGCTTTTCCAAAAAGTTTTCAATTTGCTTTTTTAGGGCAGTGGTTTTATGCATCGGAAAAAATTTGTTCAAAAACTCAGAAATTATTTGGCTCCACGATGTGATAGTTCGAGGCCTTAAGGAAATCAGCCACGTTTTTGCCTTGTCTTTTAGGGAAAAGGGAAACAATTTCATTCTAGCTACCTCTTCCATCCCATGATTGGGGAGGAAGGTTGCAACCATTTCCTCAAAATCTCTTATGTGTGAATAGGGTTCTGAGTTTCAAATCCGTTGAACGTGGGAATTAGTTACAACATCCCTGGCTTAACTATGAAAAGATGAGCTTGGACCGGAAGGAGGATGCATGATGGTGTGGTGCTTTGTGTTGGTTGTAGAAAATCTCTCATTGACCTCACCGGGGGATCCATTTGAAAATTATTCCCCTCATTCACGGGAGGGGGAAAATTCATTCTCAGATTGGGTATTTGGGGTTCTTGTGGTCCCCCACCCCTTTGGACATTTGGATTTGCTCCCCTTTGGACATTTGGATTTGCACCTATATTGTCAAAATTGTCACCCGCATCCTCGGGTTGTTCTTGGTCAATATTCATGGTAGGGGCCAAATTTCGTCTAACAAGTCGGTTTCGGTCGTTCCACCTCCACATAAAACAAAATATATACAAACAAAGTTATACACAAACAAGATTATATACACGGAACAACGTACCTCAACTCATGATGACGATCATGGGACTTACCTCCGTTGTCTGAAAATAACCTTCTTGGTTTGACACTTGCCTTCCCCGACAACGGCGCCAAAAATGTTTGACAAATTTTCTTGTTGTTTCCTAACCTATAAACATCACCTTTTAGCATGTATAGTATATGAATAAAGGGGAGTGTCACTCTCCTAGGTATGATGTCAAAAGAAAGGGCAACGGAATGGTGGATGAATGAGATTTCAAATGTGAGTATGTGTGAACAAAAGTGCTCCCCAAGTGCAAGGAGACTTTTGCGGATCGTGTTTTACTTGGTGGTATTCCAAGGTCGTTTCCACGGGGAAGGAAGTAAACCGAGGGGAGGTGATTTTGGGAGAAAGAAAGTGTAAAATCTTTGATTGTTGGAAGTTGTTTGGTGAAGTTGTTTTGATGCTAGTAAAATGAGAAACAAATGTTGGCAAATCCAAGAGGTCATTCCAATAGGAATACCGTCTCAACTCGAAACCCTCCTCCAATAGAGCATGAATGAACGATTGATTCGTGGGAAGCTAGGGGTAAGATTGGTGAGTATCTAAGCATAAACCGTGACTAGGCCTACGGAATATCCAAGACTCGCCAAGTTATCCACCCTCAACCCAGTCAAACCGAACCATTGAACTCTGAAAGAGGGAAGGAGAATGAGTTGGAATGGTATACCCAAGTGGAGGTTCCTCTTGGTTTTGCCAACTAAGAGATTTAGCTATTCATGCTTAAAATAAAGACAACAATATGATGAGAAGACATTATGAAAAAATAAAGACTAAAGCTAAGCATAAACGAATTGCATAAATTTAACTTCCGGATAACCACCTCTTACTAAAGATTGGATGAGAAACTACTCACTCTTCATGGCTTTGTTAAAACTAGAAAAGTGAGTGATGCTCATCCCTCCAAGTAGAGGAGTTACAAGGTAACACATTTTACACAAGAAGCCGATCTTCGACAAAGAATGAGTGAATCACGTTCCACCCTTCACGGCTTTGGTAAAGCTCTAGAAAAGTGGAAGAGTTTCACTCCTCTAAGGAAAGAAGGAAGCTCAAGCAATGGAAGTAAAAAAGCAATAACACAATAAAAGAAAGCAATACTTAAAGTAAAAGAAAGCAATAAATTAAAAGGAAGCAAGAATACAATAAAAGAAAGCAATGCTTAAAGAAAGCTATAAGCAATAATACTTTTGGAGGATTTTCCACTACCAAAAGATGAATTCTTTACAAGTCCTAAGGGGTGGTATTTATAGGCAACAAGGGAGGGTGAAAGTCTTGTTAGGTGGCCTTGAATCTTATTGGGTGGACTTGAAGTGTCTTGTTAGGTGGACTTAAAAATCTTGTTAGGTGACTTTGAATCTTGTTAGGTGGACTTGAAAATCTTGTTAGGTGGCCTTGAATTCTTTGATCCTCCTTTGTTTTGAGTTTTGATAATTGGCACCCCAATAGTTTGTAGCTGTAATGCAATTGGCTCCCCAATAGTTTTGTAGCTTTGACGCACAAAATCCTGAAAAGAACAACAATTAATGCATTATCCTTTATTCACACACTAATTCTAATTTGATTTATTTTGACTAGTTTAACTTTATTCAACTAACACAATTTACCTATTAAATTATGCCTTAATTAGGGTTAATCAGCCTCCCCTAACGAAGCTGTGGAAATAAAAAACCCCAAAGATGGTAAAACATTTAAGTTTGATGGCCAAAGACTTCAACCATTCTTTGAGGGTTTTGAGGTTCAAACTGTGGAGGAAGAGTTGGTGGATCCGATTTACCCGGACCTTGTTGAGGAATAACTATTCAAGTAGATTTTAGTGTACATTCATCTATTTCATCTATTTTTTTTATAGAATAGTTGCAAAATATGTGAAAATTTTAAAAAAATTTGTGAAAAAATATCTGAATGTTGAACCATATTCCCCTATTCATAGTGTCATGGGTTTAATTATAGTTAGATCTTTACTTTGAACTTTGAATATATGAGCACATCATAGAAGTTTATCCTATGCCTAAATATCGCATATGTGTTTTCTTTTGAACTCAACCATAGTGCACCACGAACATGTAATTTTGGCAATTTATGGATTGGATTCACATTTTAGAGCTTGACATGCATATTGGAGATGAAATAAGTACCCGTGTGAGCTTTAGTGTCAATCCTTATTGAAGGAAACTTACATTTACTCAAAGAAAAAAAAATTCAAATTCAAAATCTGTTCAATAATCTCATTATGCTTGCTTTGGTTAGAGTGCATGTGGATAGTTGATTGACTTTGTCTTGAAATTCCAATAGGCCTCTGCATGCTTATCTACAAATGATCTTAGGCTATCTTCGAAATGCCTTGAGCTTAGTCATTTTTCTTGGAAAAAAATTATCCCTAGTGCTATGATCGAGTCTGATTTGAAAATTCATTTCCATGCCCCACAATTGGCCAAGTCAGTGCAAAATGATAAAAAATTTTCACACCTTGGTTGTTCCGAGAACTGATTGTGATTGATTATAAAGGAAAGGAAATATTGTGAGGAAACCCAAACAGGGGTAAATGGTGCCGAATTCGAATTTTGAATGAAAAAGAGAAGGAAAGCTAGAGAAAAAGGGGTTTAAAAGAAAAGGAAAGAAGAAAAAAACAGGAGAGAAACAAAAAGTGAAGGTGTACAGCTGAAATTCTGCAAAAAAATAAATTTTGATAATAAAGGTCAATGCCCTCGGGATAACCCTTTTTGTCTCCTTCGACCCTTCATTTCACTCATCCCAAATATCACCCCAAGGCCTTATTGCAACCTTTGAAAGCCCTAAATGATCTAGAGACAACATGGTGAAAGCATACCATTAATGAAAATGAAATGTTCATTTTTCTATCTAATGCCCTAACATTCCATTCATGAGGTTATGCCAAGATCGTTTCAATTGTCATGCATGTTCATCGTTTTTGGATTGTATGTGAGCATTTTAATTTGTGCACAAGATTCTATCTAACATATACAGATGGAGAGAATGTTAGGATAATCAGAGAGTATTCAATTTTGATAGAAACCGTTGGTGAGTTTTGCATCGAAGTTGATTTTGGATAGCTAAGCAAATTTGAATTCTGTTGTGTAAATGATTAAATTACATGTGCATTTCACACACACACGAGTTTGAAAATAAATGGGTTGGTGTATTCTCAAGAATAGCATTTAACGCCATGATGAAGCTCATGTGTGCTTAGTTTGGGGTTTGAGAAACTTTATCGAGTAGCCCTATGCTTGTAAGATAAGGGAATATTGGTCAAAATTTATATATTAAGAAGGAATGCCTTTTGTATTTCAATTTGTGCTTTATATGTTAGGTATTTATTTTGTTTGTTAAATTTAGAATTCTATGTCATGTGTTTTGAAAGCATCAAAAAACTCAAATGGCATTGCAATTTCATAAATGAAGTTGGACATGGTCACTCATTTGTGGTTCAAAAGCGTGGTTCAGGTTTTTGGTACAGTTGAGATTGTAAATAAGTCATTAGAATGTGTAGGAGTTGAATAAATTTGGAGTGGAGGTGAAAACCAGAGCACAGGGAAATTTTTGAAAAATACTAAAATCTACTGGTAGAAGTTTGCTAAAACCTACCGGTAAGTTTTGATGGTTCTACCAGTAGGTTTTGCCTAGAATAAAAAAAAATGAGGGTTTACGTTTAGATTTTTGACAAAACCCTTCATGTTCTCCACTCCTTTCCACCCTAAAAAATCTCTGCTCTCCCTCAAAACTTCTTTAATCCTAAAAGAAACTCTACCCACTTGTCAAATCCCCCGATTAAACTTCCTGATGTTGGATTTCTTTGTGATTAATTGCCATTTCATCTAAATCCTCCCACAAAAATTCTCTTTTTCTCACAAAATCCTCCAAATCCATAACAAAAACCAAATTCTCACCAAGAGATTGGAATCTAATGCCATGGCTCGATTGGGTAAGTATGCTAGAGTCTCTTTTGATTTGTTTGATGAAGTGTGGTGTTGGATTTTACCTTTTGTGGCCCTAGGGTCATTTTTGCTTTTCATGTCCCGAACCAAGCAAATGGGGCAAAGTCCTCCACCACTCGTGGGAACGGGATCCCGTAAGTGAATAGTAGTAGAGCCTAGTGGTGGAAGTGGGAGTGGAGAGAGGAGGACAGAAGAAACAAAGGAATGATGCTCGCATGAAGTGCATTGACAAGGAGAGTGTGACGCATGAGCGTCATGTGGATAAACCCATCCTTGGGCCAAATGACAAAGTTGTCCAGGTGATTGAGGGACACATAATTGATATTTGGTTTGAGCCCATGAGTGGGTATGCCCTTGGTATGTGTAGGGATTTTTACCAATGGTTGAAGGTGGCGGACAAGGACTTGTTTGTGCTTAGGACGAACGTGAGGGGGAAGGTTTTGAAAATTAACCCAGGATGGATTATGGACATGATGATGTATGAGAGACCACCTCCTAATACCCCGGTCTACCCACACAACGTCCAAGGGAGGAAATCACTCCCGTAGTATGTGCAATTGATCCTAACACATTTCAATGGAAAAATCCAAGTTGGGGCGCTCAAATATTCACACGGAGTGATGAATAAGGTGTGGCACTCTAACCTGCTTCCTCGGGGGGCAGAGAAGACCCCAGGGGAAGATAAGTTGTCCCTACTCCACGCCTTCATGATAGGGAAATGGATGGACATTGCCATTATGATCTGGGAGGTCATGAAGGAGTACGCCCAGGCTAGCAAGCCAAAGGAGAACCTCCCATTTTCCAACCTTGTGGCTAGAATATACTTCCACTACAAAGTGAAGAGTAGCCCCACAGATGTGATTTTACCCCCAGAGTTTGGAGTCATCAAGAAATCAAGTAGTATGAAGAGGTCGGTGATGAGCAGAGGGGTGGCACCGAGAGAAGAGAGGGCAAGGACACCGAGAGCTGAGCCATCCAGGATCAGACTATCCACTATCAGGCTATCCACCACTACCCCGCCTAGCATAGTTTCTTAGCACTTGGATGCTATGGAGGGGAGGTTGTATGACCTCGGAGGGCCTATGCAACGACTCTCTTTGATGATGAATAGGATGTACGAGCACACCTTTCATGGAGAGTCAGTCCTTGATGTGCCTTCACCTTTTACTACTGAGCCATCCACCTCTGCCCTGATGGGTTCCATTGCTTTAGAGGTGGAGAAATTCGATAAGGAGACCGGCGATGAGGTGGGGAATGACCATGAGGAGGGGATGATAAGGAGTCAAGGGATGATGATGAGTAGGGAGATCATTTTGGTTTTTCATTGCTTTCTAAAGTTACACATAGGATTTAGGGTTGTTAACCTAGTAGAAGAGTCTCTAGGATTATAGGCCGTATTGTTTTTGATTTCAAATATTTGTACTGAACCTTTCAAAGTAATTAATGAAACAACCACATTTGACTTGTTCCATTTTGTCCAAGTTCATTTACTTAATTGCATTATGATTTGAGTATCTTGTTGCTCGGTGAATTGTCTTACATGAATGGATTGTTTATTTTTTATGCATTATGGTTTGAAAATAAAGTTTGCTAGGGACTAGCAAAACTCAAGTTAGGGGTTGTGATGAGTATAGAATATTGCATATTACGTATCTCTTTGCACCCATTTATACTTCTTTTTATGGTGAAAATGGGGGAAATGCTTTACATCTTGCATTATAATCTCATTTATTTCAAGTGTAATCAATTCTAGCTTCATGTTCTTGTATACATTTGGGTTTTTCTTTCCAAGCTTTATATTTTGGGTATGAAATGATTTTTTTTTTTGTTGTTTAAACTCTTCTTGCATCAATACAAGTTTATAGCTTTATTTCATCACCATGTCTCTTTACATTGTGTATGTTCTTGTTTTTACTATGAGTAGCTAGAATTTTTGTTGGCAAATCCAAGGGGAATTTCCTCTCAGGTATGTGAAATCAACTCTCTTCCATTCTTTCTCATAGTGTAAGGTGTTTGGTTTGACTAGGTTGAATGCGAACGTGGTTGTGTGTTCTTGATACACCGTAGACTTGTCAGGGGGTATGCTTGAGCCTACACCTGTACATTAGTCCCTCAATTCCTACGAATCAATTGAACACTGAATCACTATTGGTTAAATGGATTGATTTGATTTGGAATCCCATTGGAATGACCTCTTTGGATTATCCAACCTTGCTTTCTTGCATTTTTATCAAAACACCACTCACCAAAACACAATTCAAAAGATTTTCTCATTTTTATTTATTTACAAATCACCCTTCACAACAATTTGACCTACCTTCGCTGAGGAGACAACCTTGGAATACTCAATTCCACGTAAAACATGACATTGCAAGTCTCTCTTCGCTTGTGGAGCACTTTTGCGCACATACATTTTTTCACAGTTATGATTTTCCCCATTTCTTACATCGAACTTGAGGGAGAGTGACACTCACCTACTCATATAAGGCATATACACACAATCGGGATCATGTTTGGAGATTACGAAAAATGAATCAAGCAGTGGCCAAGTGGGCTATTGAACTAGGAGAGTTCAATATATGCTATCCACCCTGTATATCCATTAAAGGACAAGTTTTGGTTGACTTTATAGCTGAATATATTGAATATGAATGCCCTCTACTAGAGGAACATTGGAGGGAAGACCTCATGAAATCTGAGGGTGAGAGTTTATAAGTTGATGGATCATCAAATGTATAGGGGGTGGGAGTGGGGGTAGTCTTTACTAGTCCCAACGGGTCCATTACGGAATGAGCCATCCAACTCAAATTTGGGGCTTCAAACAAGAAATTAGAGTACAAGGCAATTATTTCAAGACTCATCATAAATAAGGATGTTGGGACCGATCATCTACACATATTTTGCAACTCCTAGCTGGTTATCAATCAAGTCAATGGAGACTTTAAAGCTGGGGATCCCAGGATGAGGGATTATAACCCAAAAGTGCAAACGATAGTAATGGGATTCAATGATGTCAAAGTATCCCATATTCCCCAAGACCAAAATATGTACGCCTACATCGTGGCCTATTTGGCCTCAACAGTGGCATCCGAGATCACTAAGAGGATAATCATGGAGTATTTGTCGTAGTCGAGTATAGCTGATTTTAATATCACTGGGGTGCTCTCAGTTGCAGGGAATAATAACTCCCGATAACCAAATAACTGTCAATAGGAGAAATTTCGTAGTATAGCGAAGAGGCAAGGAAGATCAGTCTAAAGGCCCCAAGATTGTAGGTCTATCTCGATCATAAACTTTATCAAAAATCATTCTCAAGACCGTATCTCCTACGTGTTCCCGAATACAAAGTTCAACTGATGTTATATGAGGTCCACGAAGGTATGTGCAAAAACCACACAGACGAGTGTTCATTGGCTCATCGGGCTATCTCGAAGGGGTAATGGTGGCCATACATGCAGAAAGATGTCAAACTGTATGTGCAAAAATGTGACTAGTGCCAAAATTTTGCACCCATCATTCAGTAGTTGGCCGAGGATCTGAACTCGCTCACAAGTTCTTAGCCCTTCGCTCAATAGGGAATGGACATAGTAAGACCATTGTTTGTAAATCCAGGTAAATTTAAACTTTTTTGGAAAAAAGGCAAAATGATAATTTGTCACTATAATGCAGGTTTAAAATCAATATTTTTCTAGAGCTTGGATAATGCAATGGACATCACTGTTGAATTCGTATCACAAAATTGACCTGTCATGTCAATTTTTGTCGACTTCTGAGATAGTAGGATTTTACACATTTTACGAGATAATTAGGGGACGAATGACCTAACAACGGTCCCCACAAATGAAATTTATAAAATTCCCTTATAATTACATAAAATTTTAAATAAAATTAATTTGAACTGAAATCGAAAACTAATTAAGTTATTTTGGGTCAAAAACGGACCCGGAAGTAATAAACGTGCGGAAAAATGTGGACCGCGCAATTAAAAAGTATAAATAGGGGCTAAATATCTGAAAAATTAGATATTCTCACTCACTTGGCCGGCTAAATCAGACGTTGACGAGAGGAAAGAGAGAGAAAATAGAAAACCTAGAAATTCTACCTTTCTTCTTGCGATCCAATGAGTTCCATCGGTCAGAATTCATTGAACCAAGAATTAAAGTTGGTCTACGCGACGAGGGATTCACATATGTACCAAGAATGAGGGATTTCATCGAAGATCCAAAGAAGAAATTTTGGGAAAATCAAGTTTTTGGGGTGGTGTTGGAGTGCTTGAAGTTTCTACCTTCTATTTACGCTCCAAGAGGGAGGGTTTCTCCTACCTAGGTTTATTTTCCTACCTAGAATGTTTTATGAAATGGGTAAGGATATGGGATAACCTAAGTCACTTGACTATGGTTAAAGAAAAAAGAAAATGGGTATGGAATTGGCCTAGACCAATTCCTAGCAAAGTTGGGTATTGAGGAAGTACTTGTGTAATCCCTTGGAACTTAACATTTTTGGGCATACTTTGCATTCTATTGTTGCCTTCTTGGTGTTTTGCTAAGTACTATGTGAACTTTGTTGAGGATGAATAAGTTGCTACATGTGTTAATATATTAGCATCATGTTGATTTATGGTAATTATATGCAATTGATATTAATTGCCATGACCTAGGTGAAAATATGTGGTTAAATGGCTCATTTGGCATTCATTGCATTTTGGGCTTGATATGGAATCACATTCATGGGCTTAGGCATGAGTGTGGGTTTGTTTGGGCATGGCTGATTCAAACATCATATATGGTGGTTGAAGGTGGGCTTGGGAAAGTGGGATTTAAGATTCCATTGAGTCGCACGGTTGCATGCATGGAAAACTTGTGTCTGGTATAGCAAGAAGGGCTAAAAACTCCCTCGGGTCAAAGGCCCGACAACTTGGTTTATACACTCCCCTGAGGTGACATTCTGGAAAAGTGTAATGGTGTACGGAGCCAGCGGTGTGATTCCAAAATCCGATACCCAGCAAAGACACATGGATTTGGTTTATATAAATGATTCATTTGATGGGAAACATCCAACAATGAATGGGTTTTATGAACGTATGATTGTATTTCAAAATGATCTTTGGATGTATTTCATCAAGGACAAATGTTTTACACGCATGCATTGCATTGTGTTGTGGGAGTTGGTGAGGACTCGGGACATGGTGCATGAGTGAGTCTCATCTCATTTCATGGCATGACATTATGATTTTTCAACATTGAATTACATGTTCTTGTTGGAATGGATATTGGTTTTCATTGGTGGCATGTGCAAATTTCATATGCATCTAGGAGGGGAGTAGCGTCTGTAGGAAATATTCTACTAGGCGTTGGCTCACCCTATACAGGAACAAATTTCAGGTGCGGTGTTTACACCGACGAAGGAGTCTCATTCGGGGTCTCAACGATGATGTAAAATTATGGTGTTGGGTATGAAATCATGTGAATGGATTGTAATAGAACTTGTAGATATCAAGTTTTATGTGATAAACATTGTTAGACATGTTTTAGATTGTGTTGGGATGATTTGAAATGGTTTTGAAAGGAAAAACAGTGGCAATAGGCTAAACTGGGTAGAGAGTACCGGTATAGTCTGGTCCAGCAATCAGAAAGCACCGGTACTCTTTCCAAAACTTTGAAAAAAATTTGGAAGACAGACAGTACGGTACAGTCCAGACGGTACCGGTATTGCCAGGCCCAGTGAGCAAACAGTACCGGTACTCTATCCAAAATTTTGAAACTTTAAACTAAAGTGTTGTGCTCTCGGTCTTTGATTCCTTTGGTTCCAAAGATGAAATTGGACAATAGAGAGGTATGAATTGTGGTACCTTGAGTCACGGTTAAATTAAATGATTAAAGGAACACAGGTAGTACGTGTAAGTTAAAATTCTGGGTAATGGAATAATATTAATGTGATATCGGATCAAGTGGGACTCACGGGCATTTTCACGGGTTGATAGATCATCAACGGGACCCTCGATTTTAGGGGCGTCACAGCTTAGTATCAGAGTATAGGTGTGCGATTACCTAGGGCTGAATGGGCATTGGGTCTAGTCCATTGCATTCATTGTGCAATTCATGTTATGTGCTTAAATATGCTACCTGATTATATGCTACGTGTTATGTAAATTATATGCATAATAGATATGTATATGGAAGGGGAAACACTAGGGTTAGAAAACCCAAGGTTATGTTTCAGGAAAAAGGGATGAACGGTATAGTTCAACGTATAAATGTTTACCAGTAGGTGGCACACGCACTGCTAGTGAGACAAAGAGGAAAAATTTTAAGTTTTAAACTTGATCCTTTCTTGGGATACTATGTGAGTGTTCGATTGCTATTTGACATGTGTGTAGATGAAAAATCGAGGAAGAGGACGCCGAGGCGGTGGGTGGAACAAACAACCACCACCGGCCTTTGACCAACAAGCCTTTGTGGAGGCTATTGGTGCGGCGGCGGCTACCATTACACAGGCTAGTGGAAGTGGGAGTCAAGGAGGCTCAAGTCACCTTCAGAAGTTCAAGGCACATCCACCTCCAATCATCATGGGGGGGGGGCGAATCCGATGGCGGCTGACTATTGGTTCCGACAAGTGGATGAGGTCTTAAGGGCTATGGAGACCACCTCTTATGCCACAAAGATAACACTGGCTACTTTTCAGCTAGAGGGAGAATCCCAAGTGTGGTGGGATTGGGTCAGGGAGCTCTTTATGGGAAAGTATTTCCTGACGGCCGCTAGATTGGCAAAGGCTTAGGAATTCTTAGACTTGAGGCAAGGAACGATGACGGTGATGGACTACGTGGCTAAGTTAACTGAGTTAGCCCATTTTGCCAATGACTATGTGGCCACAGATATGGCCAAAGTGAGAAAGTTTGAGGATGGCCTTAAGTTGTCCATCCGGGGTAAAATAGTGGGTCTTCTTCTGCAAGACTTAGACTCGATGGTCGTAATAGCTATGGCCATTGAGAGGGAGGTGGATGACGTAAGGAGCATCGGGGAGTCGGGTGCTAAGGACAAGAAGAAGGAGGATCAATCCTATTCTTATAGTTTTGGAAAGAGACAGAGAACTTCTACTCCTCAGGGACAGGGCCATGGTTATCAAGGCTAAGGCCAAGGTCAGTCCTCCCAAGGTGGGAGAAATCAGAGACCTTCTTACCAAGCAGACCAAAGGACTTGCTACTATTGCCATCTGCCAGGTTATATGAAGTGGGATTACCCCCAAAGACAAGGATCCCAGAGTTATGGGTCATCTCAGTCCCAAACTTCGGTGGGGCAGCCACATACACATTATACTCCTCACTACCCTATAGTGTGCGTCGTTCACAGCCAAAATTAATTTTTTACCTCTACACTACAAATATAGCAGTGGCAAGCAAGGGTCAGTACCATAGAGAAATGAATTAACTTAACTGGTAACAAGTGCAATAATATGTAAATAAAAAAGGGGGTTGTTTGTCACAAAAGCAAATTATCAAATCGTTAACAAGAATCAATTAACGAAATGTCGGGTCAAAAGCAATTCAACTGTTGGTTATGGATTTGATCATAGACACACAAACAATCAACTCCTATGAAAAGCTTAGTTCAAAGATTGTTTAGCGTCATTTAGACGTTAAACGACCTTCTTCATCTCTATAAACATTAATACAAGCCTAGTACTCATATTAAATCTTGTAATTAATCAATTCGGTATTAAGAATCCTCCTTCTATTAATAACAGCCTTTAGAACAACTAAGATTGAATAACAAATCTCCACCAGTGAAGAACTATTAATCCAATTTATAATTCCCTCAGATTAATAACAGAAGTTTGGAAAATAACTGCATAATCTGATTGTTACTACAATCAAGTTTCAAGATACGAATCAAGAACTTAATCTAGCATTCATCACATAGAACATCAATTAGTGTGCACCTTAATCAAATGAACTATGTAATCTCATCAATAAATTAGAGAATCATATCATTCAAATAGAATTTGATATTAAATAATTAAACCAAGTCTCACAAAACCACAAACCAACTTAGAATACCTTTAACCAAACAAATGAAATCAGCTGCCCATTACTTAGGTAAACCCAAGTTTGTATAAATATTGTTGTGTCTCCCTTCCTTGCTTTGCCCTCCTCTCCTTCCAGGCAACCATAGATACATATATAAAAAATATGACACTTCCCATGACGTGTACAACTCAAATCCCTACATTATGGGTATTCCTTATCAACACAGATTGACAGAAATCACAGAATCGTGCTGGAAATTGTGAGCTATTTTTCTATTAGATAACAACTGAATATTGATTTGGGCTCCTGCTGAAAGTTGTATCCCTGGATGTTTAGATAAGTTTGGGCTTTTGAATCACCTGATTTGGACTTCGGAAACAGAAGTTATGACCGACTGAAGTTTACTGGGTCGGACAGGAATCCAACTCCAATTAGGATTCTGATCAACTTTCCAGGCCTGACTTTGAAACATTGTTTGGAGGCCCAAATGAACTCGGATTTTCACAAACCATACCTTTCTAAATAGCTTAGAACGTCCTCTAAAAATTTCATGAAGACCACTTTCTCATTCTGAAACTCTAACGCCATCCAAACCTCAGTTGAAGATCCATAGATCGAAATGACCTAAAAGCTGAAAATTACACAATATATTCCATATCTTTTCTTTTACCTTCAATGCTTCCCTAATTCAATAAATATATTACTCAGCTCACTTAAACAGAAAATATGTCATAAAACTAAATATAAATGAATTAAAAATATTAAATATTATGCTCTTATCACCCTACCATGAGCCAGGGGAGCTAGTATCAATTTCAGGGTGCTACACAGGCCCCTACTACTCCACAGGCGGGGACTCCTCAAGTAGGCAATAGGTTGAGGCCGAGGACAGGGCACACAAATTGTATAACGCCCCAAAAACCCCCGTGGGTGACATTACATTCTAAAAACCATTTACCGTATGAGAACATTAAGTAAAATTTATCACGACGAAAGTTTCATTCATCAACCATTCATATTTTAACAAAATTTGGGCAGAGTCTCTTTTGTACGGGGAGCTCTACCCAAAACACAACCTGTACAATTATATTACAATTGACCACACCGGGTCCACATATGCATAACTATTGACCACACCGGGTCCATTTTTCCATCATAAAATAAACTTGCATTCATCATATGTCATATCCACACTATCATCCCAAATTAATAGGTCTAATCTTGGCCTTTACATCTCCAAAATGTAATAATATAACGCAGCGGAAATAACAGAAATGAACTAGAGTTCAAAAGGATATTCTAAGCATAATCTAGTCTAGAACAAAATAAAAGTGTCGCTCTAAGCGTCCACCTCGGGATCCACATCCCCGTCAAGCGGAGTCTTCCAATGGGTGGGCTCCTCGGCTCCTATCTCCTCCTCAAGTGTGAAATCTGAAAAAAAATTTATTTGTAGGGGGTGAGCACGAAGCTCTATAGCAAAATCCTCTTAACTCAAACAAGGTTTGAAAAACATTGCAAACGGTCGGTCTCATTTCACAACTAACATATATATAGGTTTGGAATGAAAACAGTGACATTTTAAAAGAGATCTCAAGTTTAAACAATAGCAATAATCAGTTAAAAGAATAAAGTGAGTTTAGCATCGATAAACAAAATTCTAATTTAATCTATTTAAGAAAGGTTTCTCCCTAAGCATTGTCCCATACCAATGCATCGGCAAGAACGACCCAACTCCCGATTCCATGTATTTTTGGTTCATCCCCGTACCATGTATGTTGATTGCTTCTCGTGAATCTACCTAACGATCATGCCTAGTCCACCAATTTCCAACCAACAATCACAAATCTCTTTAGGAAGGGCGTGTACCGTCTCCTACGGCATTCACGAAATCCTCCCAAGGTGTCTAGTATACTAACCCTTTTCCTCGGTGTATATGTGAACAATAGTAATCGCGAGTACAACAACGATCCACTACGAGCATTAGGCAACCATCTCACCCCCCATTGGGATAGACTAAACTCTAACACTCTACGGCATCTCTCGAAGGTAATCCAAGTCCATCACAACAACCAGACAATGAGAAAATCAAGAATATTCACAATTCACAACAATTTCCCAAATATAGTAAAATCCCCAATTTTGTTTTCACATTTGTCATATAATCGAATAATCCAAGAAAATATGCAAGAGATCGTAATCTATATCATTGTGTTATACAATATTCAACACTAAAATTTTAAAATCAAAGACAAAGAAGAAATTAGGAGAAAATCCCCTTTTCTTGAAAACTAGGGCTTTGAAGATAAAAAAAAAAAATCAATAGAACTTTGGTGGTTACCCACCCTTCATATTGTTCAAAACGTGGCATTTATTACAAATAGAACAAGAATCATGTATTTCATATTATATATATGAGAAGGAGAGTGAAGAAACATATATCTATATACATATATATATCTATATATATATATCTAGCCTCAATGTGAGAGATTGAGAGAAAATCCCCTACCTTAAATCAAGATTCCAAGCTAAGAGCCAAGCTTCAAGACCTTCTTGCTCTCCTTTCTTTTCCTCTTAATCTTCTCGTCCTAGGGTTTCAAAAGATTTGGGTGAGAGGGTAGCAAGAATGGAAGAAAATGGGAGGAGAATGTATTCTTGAAGAATTTAAAGTTTTGATTTCTACAAGGTATAAATCCCTCTTGATTGGTATTTCTATCTTCCTCTCTTCCTCTAAAATGGTTCCTAGGGTTTGGAGGGGTGAAATGAATGCTAAAGGGACGACATTAGGTTTTTATAGGGCAAGAAAATCGAGCAAAACCCGATATTTTCTGTTCAGAAAAATCGGGTTTCCTTCGTACTGTTTACAGATTTTTGGTGCAACTTCCAGGTCAGTTTTGACCCATTTAGAACTCAAATTGGAAATTTGTCATGAAATACACTTTTGTAGCCGTAGATGTCTACTATATCCGGTCAAAATTTCAGATATATTGGACATCAAAATATAAAGTTATGATCAAAATACTAAGCAGTGTCCATCACCCCTTTTTACCCAATTTCACTCCAATTTGGTTTTACTTCTAAAATACTTCCTAACTTCTAATACATCTCATATTACCTCTCCCAATGTTTTCCGACCTCCCGAATTCAATGGTAATGTTATTTTGATAAAAAAAAATTAATATATTTATTTTGTTACCCTTATCAATCTTAAACACATCCAAAAAAAAAAATTAAGTTTGACCCAAAAGTCAATCCGTTCGAAACTCAAACTTCATGATTAATATTTCAACAATGATTCTAAATTTTTATCCTCATTTTATTCATATTTGGAAAACTCTTAAGATATTAGTATTCTTATTTAATTTTTTAGTACAGGGTCTTACAATCCACCCCCCTTAAAGAAAGTTTCGTCCTCGAAACTTACCTCAAGTAGCGAACAAATATGGATATTTCTCTCGCATCTCCCACTCCGGTTCCCTAGTTGCTTCCTCTACGCCATGATGTTGCCACAGGACTTTCACCAGCTGGATTACCTTGTTGTGCAGCACTTTCTCCTGGATATCAAGAATCTTCACCGGCTGCTCTTCATAGGGGACTCCATCTTGCACTTCAATATCCTCCAAATCCACGACATGCGACGTATCTGGTTGACATTTCCTCAACATCGAAACGTGGAACACGTCATGAACTTCTGACAATGATACTGGTAGCCGAAGTTGGTATGCTACTTTGCCCACTGTCTTGATCACTTCAAATGGACCGATGTACCTTGGAGCGAGTTTTCCTTTCTTACCGAATCTAAGTACGCCCTTCTTGGGTGACACTTTAAGAAATACAAAATCTCCCTCCTTGAATTCCAAAGGCCTTCTTCTCCTATCCGCATAGCTCTTTTGTCGACTCTGTGCTGTGCGTAATCTCTCCCGAATGAGCTGAATCTTCTCCGTTGTCTCCCGTACAATCTCGGGCCCAAACATACTACTCTCTCCGGCTTCCAACCAACATGTCGGGGATCTACATGGTCTTCCATACAAAGCTTCATACGACGCCATTCCGATACTCGCTTGGTAACTGTTATTGTACGCAAATTCCACCAACGGTAAGTGATCGATCCAACTCCCTTTGAAGTCCAATGCGCAAGCCCGTAACATGTCTTCCAAAACCTGTATCACTCTCTCGGATTGGCCATCTGTTTGAGGGTGAAAGGTTGTGCTGAAATGTAATTCTGTCCCCATAGCTTGTTGTAGACTTTGCCAAAAACGAGCCACAAAACGAGAATCGCGATCCGACACGATAGAAAGTGGAACTCCATGCAATCGAACAATCTCTCGAATGTATAGTCTGCTCAAGATCTCTAACAAGTCTGTGGTCTTCATCCCCAAAAAGTGAGCTGACTTGGTGAGTCGATCTACGATAACCCATACGGCGTTATGCCCTCTTGAAGTCCGTGGAAAACCCGACACGAAGTCCATGGTGATATGATCCCACTTCCACTCCGGGATAGGCAGAGACTGTAATAATCCTCCAGGTCGTTGGTGCTCAATCTTCACTTGCTGACATACGACACACCTTGAAATGAACTTTGCTACATCCTTCTTCATTCCACTCCACCAATATTGTCGTTTCATATCTCTATACATTTTTGTACTCCCCGGATGTATAGAGAACTTCGATCGGTGACACTCTCCCAACACTTCTTCCCTCACTTGGTCGTCGTTTGGCACGCATAATCTTCCCCAAAACTGTAACTCCTCATTCTTTAAAGACCAATCCTCAACAATCTCATTCCTCTCCAATTTATCCCGAATTTTTGTCAACTCGGGATCTAATCGTTGCAACTCCACAATCCTTTGTCGGAGGATTGGTTGAGCTACTAGGTTAAACAAACATGGTCGATCCTCCGGTCCATTAACCCATAGATCAAACTCCTCCAACGTATCCATCATTTTCCACCGTTTAGCCGCAAGGACATTGATTTCACCCTGAGACTTCCTACTCAATGCATCCGCTACTACATTAGCCTTCCCCGGATGATAGTTGAGAGTGAAGTCGTAATCTTCTAAGTACTCAATCCACCTTCTCTGCCGGAGATTTAATTCTTTCTGTGTGAACACATACTTGAGGCTTTTATGATCCGAGAACACTTGAAATTTCTCTCCATACAAGTAACACCTCCACAACTTAAGAGCAAAAACCACAGCGGCTAGCTCCAAGTCGTGAGTGGGATAGTTCCGCTCATGAATCTTGAGTTGCCTCGAGCCATAAGCAACCACCTTGCCTCCTTGCATCAACACACATCCCAAGCCTCGTAGTGAAGCATCGGTGTAAACATCGTAACCTTCCCCACTGTTCGGAATAATGAGGATCGGTGCCGTCGTCAACTTTTCCTTCAAGGTGCGAAAAGCTAATTCACACGCTTGAGTCCACACAAATTTCTCCCCCTTCTTGGTAAGGCGAGTCATCGGCATCGCAAGCTTGGAAAAACCTTCCACAAACCTACGATAGTAACCGGCTAACCCCAAGAAACTACGTATTTCTGTCACATTCTTTGGTGGTTCCCATTTCATCACGGCCTCAATCTTCGAGGAATCAACCGCTACCCCTTGCTCGGACACAACATGGCCAAGGAACTTCACTTCCTTCATCCAAAACTCACACTTGCTCATCTTCGCATATAACTTATGTTCTCTCAATGTTTGTAGCACAACCGAGAGATGATGTGCATGTTCTTCTTGTGTCCGGGAATAAATCAATATGTCATCAATAAACACAATGACAAATTGATCTAGATATGGCCGGAATACCCTGTGCATCAAATCCATGAAGGCTGCTGGAGCATTAGTCAATCCGAACGGCATCACCGTATACTCGAAGTGACCATACCGAGTACGAAAAGCAGTCTTAGGAATATCCTCCTCCTTGACACGCAGTTGATGGTACCCGGTGCGGAGATCAATCTTGGAGTAGAACTTAGAACCCCTCAATTGATCAAATAAATCATCAATGCGCGGCAAGGGATACTTGTTCTTCACCGTCACCCGATTCAACCGTCGGTAATCTGTGCATAACCGAAGTGTTTCATCCGTCTTCTTCACAAAGAGGACCGGGGCTCCCCAAGGTGAAGTGCTCAAACGGATGAATCCAATTGCCAGCAAGTGGTCCAATTGCTTCCTTAGTTCCTTCAACTCCAAAGGCGCCATCCGATAAGGAGCAATAGAAATAGGTTCGGTTCCCGGATAAAGATCGATTGCGAACTCAATCTCTCTCTGTGGCAGTAACCCGGGTAATTCATCTGGGAAGACATCCGGAAAATCTGATATAATCAACACCATACCCGAGTGGGATCTATCCCGATCATCTCCCATCAAGCTAGCCAAGAAACTCAAGTGGCTCCCTGCCTTAGCTTTTAAGAATTTACTTCCCGTAGTAGGAAATGGATGGAAAGAATCTCGGTTATTCACAAAACTAAAATTACTCCTCCCGACAATTGAAATGTAATTCACTTGCGGAAACAATCCATTACCGCATGAAAAGTGGATAACAAGTTCATCCCAAAAATCACGTCATACCCCTTCATCTCTAAAGCAATCAAATCCACAATCAATTCGTGCTCTCCAATACGAAGCACACAACCCTTGCAGACTCGGCTAGTACCCAACTGTTCTCCCGTAGGCAAGTCAACAGTCAAAGCATGTTCTAACTTCTCGAAACCCAATCCCAAATTCATAGCATATGCAGTACATATAAAAGAATGAGTAGCACCAGGATCGAATAAGATTCGGGCCCAAGAATTATAGAGAAGAATGATACCTTCCACAACGGCATTGGAAGCATCCTCCTCCGGTTGGATTAAGGCAAATACCCTCCCCGGATTGGCATCACCGGGGGCTTGAGCTCTCAATGGTCTCGGTGGTGGAGGGGGCCTATTTGCATGTGATGGCCCGGCTGATTGATTGGCCTTGGGTGGAAATGACGGGCAGTTGTTTCGGAAGTGTCCTACACCTCCACAAGCAAAGCATTGACGAGGGTCAGTGTTTGGTCTAGTCGGGGCATGCCCCTCTCCTCGAACTGTAAGAGGTCTCTGCCCCACCGCTTGATCGGGGCGACGATATGGTAACGCCCTCGGTGCTCTACTGCTACTGGCACCTGTACGGATCGGGCCTCCTCTAGCATAGCTCTGTCTCCTCTGAGAGTCATCAATGTCTCTCTCCACCAATGCCGCTCTGTCAACCAAATCTCTATAGTCTCGGATTCTGAGTGCCACAAGCTTCTCTCCGATGGTCGGTCTCAAACCCTGCTCAAAGCGCTTGGCCCTCCTATCCTCGGTGGATATGAACTCTGAAGCATAACGGGATAGCTCATCGAACTTCCTCTCATACTCAGCCACGGTCATACTGCCCTGCCGCAAGGCTAGAAAGTCTGCAGTCATCTTATCTCTAACAGACTCTGGAAAATACTTGTCGTTGAAACTTTGCTCAAACTCCTCCCAAGTGAGCGTATTAGTGTCCCTCCTTTTCTTCACTGACTCCCACCAGTAATCAGCCTCCCCTTCCAACAAATAGGTAGCCAAGCCAACTCGAAGGTCCCCGGCGATCCCCATACCATCACAAATTTTTTTCACCCCGCGGATCCATCTATCCGCATCTAAGGGATTGGAGCTCCCTTGGAAGGTGGGTGGGTGTTGCCGTAGAAATTCTCGAAGAGCTACCATCATTCGGTTCTCATCGCCGTTGCCCGATACTTGGACTAAAGGACGAACTCCACCGTTATGGTGGTTGTTCCCACCTGGTTGTTGCACTAGGGTGGTGAGTTCCCTTAAACATTGGTAAATACCCTCTATGGCGTTGAGAGGTGGTGGAGGTGGGGGATTTGTTTGACCACCACGCCCACGACCACGTCCACGTACCCGTTCACCGTCCATCCTGCATATCAATTCACAATTTAGTTTTATTGATGTACAAGACATCCTAAATATCACTTTAATCTAAAGCATAAGGTTCATATAAAATTAGACCAACAATTTCCTTCAACTTAATCCTACTTCCCTAGTGGTACTCCATAACCTACAGCTCCCATGTAAGACCTAAAGTCTTGGCTCTGATACCAAATCTATAACGCCCCAAAAACCCCCGTGGGTGACATTACATTCTAAAAACCATTTACCGTATGAGAGCATTAAGTAAAATTCATCACGACGAAAGTTTCATTCATCAACCATTCATATTTTAACAAAATTTGGGCAGAGTCTCCTTTGTACGGGGAGCTCTACCCAAAACACAACCTGTACAATTATATTACAATTGACCACACCGGGTCCACATATGCATAACTATTGACCACACCGGGTCAATTTTTCCATCATAAAATAAACTTGCATTCATCATATGTCATATCCACACTATATATATATATATATATATCTAGCCTCAATGTGAGAGATTGAGAGAAAATCCCCTACCTTAAATCAAGATTCCAAGCTAAGAGCCAAGCTTCAAGACCTTCTTGCTCTCCTTTCTTTTTCTCTTAATCTTCTCCTCCTAGGGTTTCAAATGATTTGGGTGAGAGGGTAGCAAGAATGGAAGAAAATGGGAGGAGAATGTATTCTTGAAGAATTTGAAGTTTTGATTTCTACAAGGTATAAATCCCTCTTGATTGGTATTTCTATCTTCCTCTCTTCCTCTAAAATGGTTCCTAGGGTTTGGAGGGGTGAAATGAATGCTAAAGGGACGACATTAGGTTTTTATAGGGCAAGAAAATCGAGCAAAACCCGATATTTTATGTTCAGAAAAATCGGGTTTCCTTCGTACTGTTCACAGATTTTTGGTGCGACTTCCAGGTCCGTTTTGACCCATTTAGAACTCAAATTGGAAATTTGTCATGAAATACTCTTTTGTAGCCCTAGATGTTTACTATTTCCTGTAAAAATGGCAGATCAATTGGACATCAAAATATAACGTTATGATCAAAATACTAAGCTGTGTCCATCACCCCTTTTTACCCAATTTCACTCCAATTTGGTTTTACTTCTAAAATACTTCCTAACTTCTAATACATCCCATATTACCTCTTCCAATGTTTTCCGACCTCCCGAATTCAATGATAATGTTATTTTGATAAAAAAAAATTAATATATTTATTTAGTTACCCTTATCAATCTTAAACACATCCAAAAAAAAAAATTAAGTTTGACCCAAAAGTCAATCCGTTCGAAACTCAAACTTCATGATTAATATTTCAACAATGATTCTATGTTTTTATCCTCATTTTATTCATATTTGGAAAACTCCTAAGATATTAGTATTCTTATTTAATTTTTTTAGTACAGGGTCTTACAAATTGGGACTTCGGGGACCTAGGGGCGTGTCTACGCCATGATGCCACAGACTGAGCTGGCAGATCAGTTGGTGATACAGGGTACATTTCTACTCTTTTGCTTATGGCCTATAGTATTATTTGATTCTGGTGCATCGCATTTATTTATTGCTGCATCTTTTGTGAGAGACTTGGGCTTAGAGGTTGAGACCTTGGAAGAGCCATTGCATGTAAGTTCTCTCATAGGAGCTAGGGTGAGAGTTGATAAGATATGTAGGGGTTTTGAGTTAGAGATCTCGGGGATTCTACTCACCGTGGACCTTAGGGTCATGTACATGTCAGAGTGTGATGTTATCCTCGGAATGGATAGGTTGGCGGCACACCAGGTCGTCATTGATTTTGATCGTAAGAGGGTCACGGCTTATACACTTGATGGTGTTTGTTTCAAGTTGCAAGCGGGAAAAGTGTGATGCTTTACCCCAAGCCGTGTATGATTCTCGATGGCATGGGCAGTTGATGGGTTGGCTTGCAAGTCTTACCCTGGAGGACGAGGCAAGACAGGAGTTGGATCTACCTCGGGTTATATACGAGTATGAGGACATTTTTCGGATGAATTGTCGGGATTAACTCCCATAGGGAAGTTGACTTCACCATTGAGTTGCATCCTGGCACATCGCCCATTTCTATGACTCCGCAGAGGATGGCACTAGCTGAGTTACAAGAACTCAAGGTCCAATTGCAAGCATTGTTGGATAAAGACTTTACTAGACTGAGCATTTCACCTTGGGGCACTCCGATATTGTTTGCCAAGAAGAAAGATAAGACTCTTCAGTTATGTATCGACTATCGACAGTTGAATTAGGTTACTATCAAGAATAGGTACCCTTTGCCAAGGACAGATGACTTGTTTGATCAACTGAGAGGGGCACGAGTCTACTGCAAGATAGATCTCCGTATCGATTACCATCAGTTGAGGGTTAGGGAGGAGGATATCCCTAAGACAGCGTTCAGGATGCGGTACGGGCATTTCGAGTTCATAGTAATGCCATTCAGACTGACAAATGGCCTAGCGACATTCATGGATCTCATGCACAGGGTGTTCTAACCTTATCTTGATCAGTTTTTCATGGTCTTTGTTGACGACATCTTGATCTATTTCAAGTCTGAGGAGGAGCATGATGGTCACTTTAGGATTGTTCTCTAGACCTTGAGAGATCACCAGTTGTATGCCAAGTTCAGCAAGTGTGAATTTTGGCTTACGGAAGTAAAGTGTTTGTGACACGCGGTGTCGGCCTCGGATGTATCTGTGGACCCAAAGAAGGTTGAGGCAGTTATGAATTGGGTGAGGCCAAAGTCAGACTTTGAGATATGCAATTTCTTGGGATTAGTAGGTATTACCGGAGATTCATCTAGGACTTCTCCCAATTAGTTGCACCTATGACGAGATTGACCAAAAAAAGGTCAATGTTGAGTGGAATGATTTAGGTGAGAAAGCATTCTTGGAATTAAAAAGGAGTCTTACTTCAGCTCCTATTCTGATAGTTTCAAAAAGGGGACAGAGGTACACGGTGTATTGTGATGCATCGAAGGGCAGACTTGGGTGTGTTTTGTTGTAGTCCGGGAGGGTGGTAGCTTATGGTTCTCGACAGTTAATGAATCACGAGCAAAATTACTCCACACACGACATGGAGTTGGCGGTCATTGTCTTTGCCTTGAAAGCATGGCGCCACTATCTATATGGTGAGCAATTTGAGTTGTTTTCGGACCACAAAAGTCTAAAGTATATATTTACACAACAGGACCTCAACATGAGGCAATGTAGGTGGGTGGAGTTTCTTGAGGATTATGACTTCACTTTGTATTGCCATCCTGGTAAGGCAAACGTGGTGGCTGATGCACTCAGTCGGAAGTCACGGGGAGTCTTGGCTAGTGTGGCTTCCTAGGAGTGGCAGATGCTCGAGATTGTAGGACAGTTCGGGCTACGATACATGGGCCAGGCTCAGGATATTTTAGGGAGCTTGGTGACTACACCTTCCCTACTGAGCAGAGTGATTGAGTCCCAGGAACAGGACACGAAATTAGTGTCTATTAGGGGCCGAGTACAGGTAGGTTCTGGTGACGTGGGCTGGGCTATTCACACGGATGCTAGTCTGTGGTATAGGGGAAGGGTTGTGATTCCCTAGTGTATAGGTCTAAGAGAGGAGATCCATTGCTCCCGTTTTGTTGTGCATCCAGGTGGCACGGAGATGTATCATGATCTTCATCGCCAGTATTATTGGAGCAGGATAAAGAAAGAGGTTGAGAATTTTTTTAGCCAATGTCTCACGTGTCAGCAGGTGAAAGCTGAACACTAGAGACCAGTAGGGTTACTCTAGCCCTTAGAGGTAGCTGAGTGGAAGTGGGAGCATGTCATAATGGATTTTGTGACTCACTTGCCACGGACATCGTGGGGGCATGACGTAGTGGGGGTGATTATGGACCGGCTTACCAAGTCGGCACATTTTTTGGCGGTGCGGATGACCTTCACACTAAAGGAATTCTACAGGTTATATATACGGAAGATTATCTGGTTACAGGGGGTACCCATCTCTATAGTATCGGATCGGGATCCAAGGTTTACGACTCGTTTTTGGAAAAATTTCCAGCGAGCTATGGGGACACAGTTGATGATGAGCACTGTTTTCCATCCCAGACAGACAATCAGCCTAAGAGGACCATCCAGACATTAGAGGACAAGCTATGGGCATACGTCCTAGATCTCAAGGGTAGTTGGGAAGAACATTTACCCTTGGTGGAGTTTACCTACAACAATAGTTACTAGGTGAATATACAGATGGCACCCTATGAGGAATTATATGGAAGGCCATGTCGATCTCCAATTTGTTGGATGAAGGTGGGAGAGAAACCCTCTATAGGTCCGAATTTCATCAGAGACACCTCGGAGAAGGTGGACTTGATACGAAAGCATCTTCTCATGGCTCAAAGCCGACAGAAGAGCTACGCGGATAGGCGGCGACGACCTCTAGAGTTTGAGGTTAGAGATCATGTCTTCTTGAAAGTGATGCCTAAGAGAGGAGTGGTCAGGTTCGGCAAGTAGAAAAAACTGTCGTCGAGGTATATCGGGCCCTTCGAGGTACTCGAGAGGGTTGGTACAGTGGCTTACAAATTGGTGTTACCGCCAAATCTATCGGATGTTCATGCGGTATTCCATGTCTCCATGCTTCGAAAATACACCCCGGATCCAACTCATGTGGTGGATTGGGACGAGCTTATTGTTGATGTTGATGGAACCTTCGAGGAGGGACCTGTGCACATCATGGATAGCTGGGGTCAAGTTTTGCGAGGCAAGACCGTGAAGCTAGTAAAAGTGCTACAGCAGCACCGAGGAATGGAGGAGGCGACATGGGAGCGTGAGGACACTATACGTACCAATTATTCTTTCTTATTTGAGGATGGAGGTACATTCTTATAGTCATTTAGTATATATATGACTGTTACATATGCATGTGATTGAATGTATATGTATGTGTGAATTTCAGGGACGAAATTTTTTTAAGGGGGGAAGAATGTAAAACTCAGGTAAATTTAAACTTTTTTGAAAAAATGGCAAAATGATAATTTACCACTATAATGCGGGTTTAAAATCAATATTTTCCTAGAGCTCAGATGATGCAATAGACCTCACCATTGAATTCGTATCGCGAAATCGAGCCACCATGTCAATTTTCGTCGAATTCTAAGATAGTCGAATTTTACACATTTTACGAGACAATTGGGTGACGAATGACCACACAAAGGTCCCCAAAATAGAATTTATAAAATTTCCTTATAATTAGATAAAAGTTCAAATAAAATTAATTTGAACTGAAATCGGGAATTAATTAAGTCATTTTGGGTCAAAAACGACCGAAAGTAATAAACGTGCGGGGTAATGTGGACCGCGCAATTAAAAAGTATAAATAGGGGCTAAATATCTGAAAAATCAGATATTCTCACCCACTTGGCCGGTTAATTAGATGTTGAAGAGAGGAAAGAGAGAGAAGAGAGAAAGTCTAGAAATTCTACCTTTCTTGCGATCCAAGGAGTTCCATCTATCGGAATTCATTAAACCAAGAATTAAAGTTGGGCTACGCGACGACGGCTACGCATAGAACTGAAAATTTTCATCACATATCTTTGAAAGGTCCTTGGAGCATTACACCACCCAAATGGCATGCACCAGTAGACAAAGGTACCATAGGGGCAACTAAAGGTGGTTTTTTCTTGATCCTCCAATGCGATCTCAATCTGGTTGTACCTGGAGTAGCCATCCAAGAAGCAGTAAAATAGATGCCCAGCTACTCTTTCCAACACTTGGTCATGGAATGACAATGGGAAGTGGTTTTTTCTTGTCCACAAGTTAAGCTTTCGGGAATCTATACACACTCTCCATCTGGTAACCACCCTTGTTGGAATAAGCTTATTCTCCTCATTTGCAACAACCATGACTCCCGATTTCTTGGGTACTACTTGCGTAGGGCTAATCCACTTACTATCAGCAATCCAAAATATGATGCCCACGTCAAGTAGCTTAATTATCTCATCCCTCACCACTTCTTTTATAATGGGATTGAGTCTCCATTGTGGTTGTCGGGATGGTTTTGCATCTTCCTCAAGATAGATGCAATGTGTGCAAATGAGGGGGCTTATCCCCTTAATGTCGGCAATTGTCCAACCAATCGCTCCCTTGTGCCTCCTTGACACTTTCAAGAGATTCTCTTCTTGCTTCACCTTTAAAGTTGAGCTTATGACCATCGAGAAGGTTTTATTATCCCCAAGGTATGCATACTTGAGATTTGATGGTAATGGCTTCAACTCAAAAATGGGATTTTGCACGGTCGATGGAAAGATCTTCTTGTCGAGATATGGAAGTTTCTCAAATATGGGGGTCCATTTTTCCAGCCCTTTCAAGCTCTCCGACTCCTCTTGCTCATCAACCTCTTCCTTCCGCACTTCCAACATGCCCAACAACTCCAAGTGCTCTTCCACCAATGTGTCAATTCTATTGACTTCATGCACTTCTTCATCATCGCCCAGTTGTTTGCACAAATTGAATACATTGAAGTCCATAGTCATGCTCTCAAAAGTAAGCTTCATCAGTCCGTTCCTTTAATTAATAATAGTATTAGAAGTGGCAAGGAACGGTCTACCTAATATGATGGGAATTTGTGAACTAGGGTTAGCGAATGGGTGAGTTTCAAGCACAATAAAATCGACATGGAAATAAAAATTATCCACTTACACCAATACATCTTCAACTACTCCCTTTGGTATTCGAATGCTTTGGTCTGCCAACTAAAGAGTGATTGGAGTTGGCTTCAACTCTTCAAGTTGGAGTTGTTGGTACACCGAGTAGGGTAGGAAGTTGACACTTGCCCCCAAATCAAGAAGACCTTGCTCCACCCGGCATTTCCCTATTGTGATGGCAATTGTAGGGCATCCAAGGTCCTTGAACTTTGATGGGGTGTTCGTCCTCAAGATTGAGCTTACTTGCTCGGTGAAGAATGCCTTCTTGTGAACATTCAGTTTCCTCTTCAATGTGCACTAGTCCTTCAAGACCTTGGCACATGATGGAATTTTCTTTATGGCATCGAGGAGTGGAATGTTGATTTTAACCTATTTAAACATCTCAATTATATCAGAATAGTTAGCCACCTTCATGGGAGGCTTCAAACAATTGGGGAAAAGGGTAGGAATTGGGAATACACGCACACTTTTATCAACCAATTTTTTCTTCTCACTCACCTCACCCCCCTCGGTGTCACCCTTAGACTCTTTCTCTATTGACAATGTGGCCTTGGGTGAGACTTTTGGCACGATGGTCCTGTCAATTTATTTGCCACTACGAAGGGTGGTGGCCACCTTAAGTTGCTTACAACTCTCCTTTATAGGCTTCGATGACTCAATAACATGTTGACCTTTAGGGTTTTCTTGGGGTTGAGCGGGGAATTTCCCCTTCTCTTGTTGTGATGTTCCCATGGAATTTGCCAACTTCGTGAGTTGAGTGCAAATGTCATTAAAAGCTGTAGCATTTTCATTATTGATGGTAGTTTGGCTTTGGAAGAAATTATAAAACACTTCCTCCAAATTCGTCTTATGGGGAGGTTGGTAGGTGGGAGGATTGCATGGTCCATGTTGACCATAACCTTACGGAGGTGGACTTTGGAAAAAAATTTGTGGAGGTGGGTTCGATGAATACCCTTGCGGATTGGATCGGGGTTATTGAGAGCTAGACGTTTAACCTTGACCTTGGTATTGACTTTGCTTAGGAGGCATGGTAGGTGAATATGCATTAGACCATGGGGAGTGGGATTCTCATTTCTCCAACTAAAGTTCGGGTGATTACTCTAACCCGGATTGTAAGTGCTCGAGTGCAGAGAGAATGATTGTCTTGTTTGGTTATAGGCATTGACTTGCTCATGGTACACTTCCTTAAGTGCCAGAATATTAGGGCACTCCGATATGGAATGCTCCACACTCTCACAAATTGAGCAAGACTCTTCAGTCTTTGAAATATTGGACACCTCGTGTCTCCTATTTACCTTTAGGCTTTCCACCTTCCAAGACAACTTGGTGATTTTAGAAAGCAAATCTTCCCATTCCCTTAAATCTTACATCCCTCCCCCATGTGGTTGATTACTACCCAGAGAAGACCTCTGTATATCAGTGGGATCCGTAATATTCCAAGATTGTGTATTTTGCACCAATGTACTAAAGTATTCTAGGGCTTCATCAGGGTCCTTCTTTAAGAACTCTCCATTGTACATCATGTCAATGAATTCTCAATGGCCTAGTGTGATTCCTTCATAGGAGAACTCACCAATTGCCACGATTCAAAACCATGATGTGGAATGGATTGTAGCAATTCCTTGTAGCGATCCCAACAGTTATAAAATTGCTCATTGGGCTTTTTCGAAAAGTTTTGAATTTATTTTTTAAGAGCGGTGGTTTTAGGCATCAAAAAACATTTGTTCAAAAACTCAGAGAGCATTTGTGCCCAAGAGGTTATGGATCGAGGCCTCAAGGAATTTAACCACGATTTGGATTTGTCTTTAGGGAAAAGGGAAATAATTTCAAGTGAGCTATGTTTTCCATGGCATGATTAGTGTTGAAGATTGCAACTATATCCTTGAACTCCTTAATATGCAAATAAGGATTCTCCCTTTCAATTCCATGGAATATAGGAAGTAGTTGCAACATTCCCAGCTTAACTAGGAAGGCATGAGCTTGGACTGGTAAGAGAATGCATGAGGGAGTGGTGCTACGTGTCGGTTGAAGGTAATCCCTCATTGACCTCGTTGGAGGATCAATTTGGATGTTATTCCCTTCATTCCAAGGAGGGAAGTGCATTCTAGGGTTTGGAATTCTATGGTCTTTCCCTCCACCTCCCCTTAAGACATTCACAATGGCACCTAACTCCTCAAAGTTGTCACCGACATCCTTGGGTGGGTCTTGGTCAACATTCATGTTGGGGCCTAAGGGTTGTCTAACCAATCTACTATGGTCGTCACATCCCCACATACAAAACACTATCTACAAATGAAAATACAAGTAAACAAAATTATATACAAGGAGCAACATACCTCGGCCCATGATGAAAATCACGAGACTTACCTTCGTTGTCCGAAAATCACCTTCTAAATTCAACGATTTACCTTCCCCGACAATGGTGCCAAAAATGCTTGAATGTTTTCCTTTGTATGCCCTATTCTCTGCACATTATCCTCAAATGTGTATATGGCTTATGTGTGCAAGGAGTGTCACTCTTCATCAGAATAATTCGACAAATAGAGCAAACATGTGTGAATGAACAAAATGTGTGTGTGCGTACAAAAATACTCTCCAAGCACAGGGAGACTTTTAAGGGTCATGTTTTACTTGGAATTTTTTTTCCAAGGTCGTCTCCTCATGGAAGGAAGGGAATTATGTTGAAGGTGATTTTGGTGAAAAGTGAAAAGCATAAAATCTTGTAGTTGGTGTTTTGGTGAGTGAAAATTGTTCTAAAAAAGTAATGGAAACAAGTGTTGGCTAATCTGAAGAGGTCATTCCAATGGGAATGCCAAATTAACTCAAGACCTTCCTCCAATGGTGCTTAGATGTTTGATTGATTCATAGGAAGTGAGGGACTAAAATGGAAGTGAGGATTCAAGCATACCCTGTGACAAGTATACAGTATATCAATAACTCACAGCCACGTCCACACTCAATCTAGTCAATTCAAATCATTGTATACTACGAGGAGGAATGAAAAAATAGTTGATTTAGCATATCCAAGAGGAATTCTCCTTTGGATTAGCCAACTTGAAGATTACCTACTCATATTTAATGCAAGAACACTAATGAAAAAAAGAGACATTGTAAAGAAATGAAGATTAAAACTTGGATTAATGCAAGAAATCTTAAACTACGAAGCAAAACATTCAATACCCATTGTAAAGCTTGAAATGAAGAAAACTTATACATGGTGGAATCCAAAACGTGTAACTAAACTTGCAATGTACTTTTAATAAATCACATTAAAGGTAATAAATTAAGCTTACACAAGTCTTACAAAGAATTATGAGTGAAATGGATGAAGAAAATGCAAAAATCTAAGCTTTCTCTCCGTAAACTATCTCTTCTTCCTCGGAGCTTCTGTCTCTAAAATGCAATACAATTTCAATAATGAATTAATGGAGCTTCCAAATTCATCCATGGAGGTCCCCCTATGCATGTGACAGCCCTCC
This sequence comes from Ilex paraguariensis, assembly GCA_963454935.2. Taxonomy (NCBI): domain Eukaryota; kingdom Viridiplantae; phylum Streptophyta; class Magnoliopsida; order Aquifoliales; family Aquifoliaceae; genus Ilex; species Ilex paraguariensis. The sequence goes on along the minus strand of CAUOFW020009680.1, from coordinate 197,222 downwards.
AATCCATAGGATGCTAAAGTGATAGGCGCCTACCCAGCAACTCCCAGGCTTCCTCTCTTCTATCTCCTTGTTAATGGTTGAGCCTTCAAAGTCCAAGGCTAAGGTCGAGGAGGTATGTCTATGTGTAAAGGGTGTCAGGGAACAAGTGGGAGACCCATAGGTGGGACTCCCATATGACAAAGCTTGAGTTAAAGAATCTGGCATTTTTTAGCGACACCTACCGGTAGGTCGATGGCCAAACCTACCGGTTGGTTTTACTCCAATAGCCAAAACCTTCTGGTAGTTTTTCGGTAAAACTCACTCTAGTAGCCAAAACCTACCGGTAGTTTTATGACAAACCTACTGGTAGGTTTTAACTAATTTTGCTCAATTCTGTGTTCTTTCACATTCCAAGCCATCATCAAGCCTCTCCCTTATCTCCATTGACCTTAAGAACCATGATAGGGGCCTAAAATACACCATTTAAGCTATTTTACCTACAAACACACTGAAACTCCATTAATAGCTCAAAACATTGCAATTCCTTTCATTTTTTTACCACAAAAGCAAGATAAAAGGGGAGAAATGTACACATGATATGTAATATTTCGTGCTAATCACTCATGGAAGAATATTGACGCAAATAAAGAAATACTATTTAACATACCCCAACTTTTGGTTAATGGTCTACACATGCATCAAACTTGAGATCAATTAGGACTTTCTATAGGGTGTAATGTGGCTAGAGGTTAGTGGCTAACGAAATAATGTCAATGGTATTCAAAATCTATCCTTTCTTTATGTAGTGTAGCACACCTCTTTCTAGCTTTTTGAAATTTCACCTATGTGGTGTGTCTTTCTTTCATTTTTCTCATTTTTTACTTTCTTGGCCATTTTCTATTTTTTCTGTCACTTTTCCTTTTCAGTTGTTTCCACCGATTTTTCTTTCATTGAACAGTAGCCACCATCGTTTTTTATTTTTTTCTAGTTTTTTTGTATCATACTGATTTATAAGAGGGTACAAGAAATTTAGATAGCAAATATATGTCAAATATATTGTCCTATGGCTCGGTTATTATATGGGTTACTTGAAAAAGAAATCATACATTAAAGGCTTAATCATGACTAACTAGGGACATAATTTTGTAAAAGAAATGGCTAAGGCTCAAAATTAAATCAAAGATGGCTTAAGATCCTTTCTAAAGTATATGCGTATGTATGTGTCGTATGAATAGATTCCTTTAGTTGTGTCAATCAAAACAAGTTGAATGAGATTATTCAAGGATATACAGTGAAAAACCTTACTTGTACAAATGTCGATATTCTCTCAAACGTATCGCAAGGCTCAAAAACTTATAATGGTATTCTGCGTTATCTCCACTGGTTATATCAGGTTTTTTACAGAATGTCAGTTATATATCAATTCTATTTTCAATTCTGGTCATCTTGTACCTTAAGAACAACAAATACCAATGTACATTTGACATTTAAGTATAGAGATAATACCATTTTTCAAAGACATGTGGTTTTTAAGCCTGGATTGTTAGGTGAGGTGTCAGAGCGATCATGTGCTTTAGAAACTTTTAGCAAACAGTCTCAATACTTACATTTGTTCCATCATTCATTGACAACTAACAATGTAATGCTAAGTATACACATGAATTTAAAAAGATAAAAGTGATAAAACTAAATCATTCATTTCATAACATATCATCGTTTAGCACAAACAAAAGGATTCAAATCATGCACAAAAAGAAGTAACACACACAACCATTAACTACATAAATCTATCTCTCTCCCCCTCGTCTCTCCAGCTCCACCCCTCAAGTAGCTGAGAATCTCCTCCTGCTGTAAGAGAATCTCATCGTGCTTGGCCTCGATGCCAAACATAATCTCTCGCAGTGATCATTAGGTGCTGGTGCAGGGACTTGCCTCCTCCTGTGCCTATGCCTCTGCCTCTGCTTCAAGCTCTCTCTCCTCCTTCCCGTCTAAGACATCCTGCACCTCATTGGTGCCTCAGGCAGGTGGAACATCTTGTCTTGCCACTGGGCCACCACTGTAATGTTGGCTCTTCCAGAAGAATGCCTTGTTCAATGGCCCCATCGGCTTCTGTACTCCCATCTCCGGCTGTACTCTAATTCCATAATTTGAGCACATCTTAGTCACAAGGGTGCCAAAGGGGAGTGAATTTCTCTTCACGTCACACCCCTTCGTCATCTTTGTCAAGATTAAGGACGAAAAATATATGCTTTGGTCGTTCCCTATTGTTTATGAATTGGGCCATATTTGGGAGGACCTCATTCTTTTGGCCGATGGGGGCGAAGTTCCGAACGACAATTAAGTTGAGCATTTTGTATTTCTCAGTCAACTTTCCTTGCTGCAAGAACCTCTGTCCTCCCCAAGCAAAGGTGGTCAACCCCGTGAACTCAACTCCCACAATGTCCATGCCCACCTTCTTCCTCGGGGGATAATTCAGCTTGGGTACTCATGGTACCTCTTGCCTCATCTAATGGATATACTCCTCATCCACATCAATGTGGGCCCCCTCATACGTCTTTATTGTCCCATTGAAGATTTTGGCATTGGAGTAAAACTCCCGCACCAACTCCTTCACCTCATCTCCTTTGTTCCTCAGATACAACATCAAACCTCTCGCCTCCATATTCGTAAAAATGCCCAAATACCCAAATCCACAAAATTTGTCAACACAACCATTAGTTCACAAACTATAACTTGATTTGGAAAGAAATTCTCATACCTATTTGCTTTGAGGGCATTGGGGAAGCGGGCCTTGTCGTATCTTCGGACAATAGGCCTCTCTTCTCATTTCTCGATCACCTCTTCTAAGAATTGGGCTCTTGAGTGGTTGTATTTTGCCTAGTGGGAAGCTTCATTCTTAGGGGCATGACTCTCGGATTTAGGGATTTTAGGGCTTGAAAAACTTGGATTTCTTGGTGAAAAGATGATAAATGAGGTGGGAATGTGTGTTGGGTTGCTTGATTTTAGGTAAAAATTGGAAATGGATAGAGTTTTGAGGGCTAGGAAATGAAAGGTCACCGAGTGTTTTGGGGGGTTTTGAGTGATTTTGAAATGAAGAAGACGAACCAGGTATTTATAGGCCGGGAGTCAACGTTCGAACGTCACTAATGTTCAAACGTGTGTAGAAGGACTTTTAAAAGATGGTTCAAACGTTACTTTGGCTTTCAAACGTGAAGAGCTCCTAGTACTTTTGAGTTTTGTCAGAGGCCAAAGTACTGTATGCTCCTGACATTTGAACGTGGGTTTGGCGTTCGAACATGGGATTTTAGTTCAAATGTTCTCAAAGCATTCCAACGTTTGCAAATCCTATGAGTAATTTTTAAATCCTGCTGAGGCTAAAGTACTATGAACAATTGTCGTTCAAACGTAAGTGGTGATTAAACGCCAAATCAAAAATCACAATTATATGCACATTTATATCCACATATTAAAAGAAGGCTATACACACAATATTGAACTAAAAATTCATGGCATCTTAGAATAAGTCCCTACCCACACTTTAGGTTGGTATTCTAGGACATTACTTACTCTGCTCACTTTTCCATTTCAATCAAAAGAGTTTGTACATTTAACAAAAAAATATTTACACTTTTTACAAGAAAAAGTTCGAACCATTACCCTTCATCCCGAAAAACAAAATGGTTTTCCACAAGTTTGTTAAGAACACACTAATCCAATTCTTGACCTGACTCGATGTCATTTGAACAGTCAGTGACTCTCCCAATTTCTTGTTGCACAAATCATCAAAGCATAGGACTGGAATAGCATGGCATCTTGGGATAATCATTGCTCTGCCCATTCACTATCCAGTCTAATCGATCAAGTGCACGATCGAAAATCAGTTCAGAACACTGATTATATTCTTTCATGTGAAAGATCTTGTCACATTGTTGACATGCACCAAGTCTTTTGACACGACGACGTTTAGCAAAAGTGCTTCTGCCACATAGTGGTTTCGCTTACTCTTCTCGGATTTCAGTTTTTCTTACCAATCTTACTTTTTCTCATGATCACCGCATGCACATCAGATGGAAAAGTGCATAAAAATCCTAGACTAAACCAAAAAAGTGTACCATCTATGTTTGCTAAGCTTTAAGACTCTCTATTTGGTTCTTTAACACCTGTCAGTCACAAAGACAATTGAAGTTAACTTTAAGACATGATCATGAATTTATACAAAATACAAGACAGTGAACACAATATGATCAAAAACAACAACAAAAAAAATACAAAAAAAAATAAAAAATTACAGGCACAAAATATGAATTGTAGTTCTCACCCCCCAAAACTAAAATGAACATTGTCATCATTGTTTCGAATTTACCAGTGTATGGATTTTGGAGATGAGGTTGAAAGGTATAGATCTGTTCATCTGGTGAAACCTACAAACAAAATACACAAATTAATCATCTTTACGCGGATCTAGGTTTTGATTAGGTTGGGAACCCTTGTCTGTGAGTGTGAAGAAAAGTAGAATACCCATAAACAAATACAAAATTAAAATGCAAAACATGAAACAGAGGATTATGTCTATAGAGTGTGTGACCATGGGGTATTGCAGCGGTTGGGTCGTTTGGCAGAAATAGAGAAAATGAAGAAGAAAGAAAAAAAAAGGGAGAGGAATAGCGGCGAATGGGGAAAAAGGGGAAAAGGGTTGGAGGCCTTATAAAGGCATTCCAACGGGTCAGAGTGTGTTGGAATTTTCTTGACTCAACCCCTTTTTGTATTGACAGGCGCAAATCATGGAGGAATATTCTGGATCCAATAAAAGAATATTTTCCACGTTTTTAACAAAGTCTTCTACAAATGGTTTCAAACACTGACCATTGATAGTAAAGATATGCCCATTTGATGGGTTTTCTACTTCTACTATTCTATGTCCAAACACTTATTTGACAATGTAAGGCCCAGTCCACCTTGACCTCAACTTACTAGGAAATAGGCAGAGCCTTGAATTGAATAACATGACTTTTTGTGAAGGGGCAAAAGATTTTCTCATTATGTTTTTACCATGAAAGATTTTCATCCTTTTCATTGCAATTTTTGCATTGTCATATGCCTCATTTCGCAATTCTTCCAATTCATTAATCTAAATTTTTCTTGAGATTTCAGCCTTTGTCTAGGTCAAAGTTCATTGCTTTAATGGCTCATTATGCTTTGTATTCCAATTCCACAGGTATGTGACAAGGCTTGCCAAAGACTAATCGATAAAAAGACATGCCTAAAATTGTTTTAAAAGCAGTGTGATATGCCTAGTGTGCAGTAGTTACTCTTGACAACCAATCTTTGCGGTCTGAGTTCATCATTTTTTCTAAAATCGGGTTGATTTCTTAATTCGCTAATTCAGCCTGCCCACTAGTCTGTGGATGATAAGAGGTTGTAATTTTGTAAAAAATCAAGTACTTTTTCATCAAATTCCAAAAAAGGAAGATGAGCACCCACATCACTTATGATGGATTTCGGAATTCCAAACTTGGACAAAATGTTTTCTTTTAGAAATTTGATCACTGGTTGGTGATCATTATTTTCAGCATGGAATTGCTTCAACCCATTTGGACACACAGTCTATGGGCACTAAAATATATAGATAGCCAAAGGAAGGGGGAAATGGTCATCACCAAAATTGGGCTTAAGGGCATCATGTTTCTTTTAGAAATGTTTCCCAACCTTTGGCATCTATCACACGTTAGATAGAAGGCATGGACATCTTTGAAAAGTGTAGACCAATAAAATTCACACTACAAGATTTTTGCAATGATTTTTTTAGATGATAAATGGCCACCACATGCTTCAGAATGACAAAATGATATTACATGTCTGCTCTCATGAATGAGGATGCAATGCCTTATGATTTGATCCTTATAGTACTTAAACACGTATGGATCCTCCCAGAAAAAAAATTACAAAACCTCCCTCAAAACTTTTTTCTTATCCTTCATTGTGAAGGAAGGATGAAGCGTACCAGTAGCAAGGAAGTTAGCAATATCAGTGTATCATGGTGTTTCCTTCATTGTGAACAGTTGTTCATCGAGAAAATTCTCATTAATTGGTAGCCCATCCTCTTGAAATTCATATGTTAACCTGGATAGATGATCTGCCACCACATTATCAACACCTTTCTTGTCCTTAATGATCAAATCAAACTCTTGTCATAAGAGTATCTATCTTAAGAGTCGTGACTTGGCATCCTTCTTTGTGAGAAAAAATTTCAAAGCTGCATGGTAAACGAATACAATAATAGATGAACCAACAAGGTAAGAACGAAATTTTTCCAGAGCAACAACTACAACAAGCAATTCTTTTTCAGTTGTAGAATAATTCATATGAGCATCATTCAAAGTCTTACTTGCATAGTAAATCACATAGAGCTTCTTATCATTTCTTTCTCCTAACACATCGCCTACAACATAATCACTTGCATCACACATTAGTTCAAAGGGTAGAGTCCAATTAGGAGGTTGCATTATTGGAGCAGAAATTAACATGCCTTTAAGCTTGTCAAAAGCTTTCTGGCATGCTTCACTCCACACAAAAATGACGTCCTAACTTAGGAGATGACACATCGGTTTAGATATGGTACTAAAGTTCTTTATGAATCTCCTATAGAACCCTATACGTCCTAGGAATGATCAGACATCCTTAAAATTCTTGGGAGAAGGCAAATTTTCAATCAGGTCTATTTTTGCCTTGTAAACTTTCATGCCTTCAGACGACACAATGTGACCTAGGACAATGCATTGTGTTACCATGAAATGACATTTCTCCCAATTGAGCACTAGATTGTCTTCCTTACATCTTATCAATACCTTCTCCAGGTTGGTCAGATACAAATCAAACGAGTCACCATATACAAAGAAGTCATCCATGAACACTTCCAAAAATTTCTCAACCATATCACTAAACAGACTTATAATGCACCTTTGGAAAGTTGCAGGAGCGTTACAAAGTCCAAACGACATCCTTTTGAATGCAAAGGTGCCAAAGGGGCATGTGAATGTTGTTTTCTCCTGGTCATCTAGTGTTATCTCGATTTGGTTATACCCAAAATACCCATCCAGGAAATAGTAGAATTCATGACCTGCAATTCTGTCAATGACTTGATCAAGAAAGGGAAGAGGAAAATGGTCTTTCCTAGTTAACAAATTGAGTTTTTGATAGTCTATACACATCTGCCATCCTGTGACAACTTGAGTTGGTACTAGTTCATTGGCATCATTTTTACCATTGTGACCCCAGACCTCTTGGGCACCACTTAGGTTGCGCTAACCCATTTGCTATCAGAGATAAGAAAGATTATTCTTGCATCTAATAGCTTGAGAACCTCAATTCTCACAACTTCCTTCATGTGAGGGTTCTGTCATCGCTGCATTTGACGAGAGGATTTTGAATTCTCTTCAAGGTATATAACATGATTGCAGATTAATGGGCTTACACCTTTCAAGTCAGTGATGGTCCACCCAATGGTGCTTCTATGGCGTCTAAGAACTTCAATCATCTTCGACTCTTGCAAATCTGTAAGCTTAGATGAAATAACCACTAGGTATGACTCATCCTCCCCTAAGAATACATATTTGAGGGCAGATGTAAGAGGTTTTAATTTGGGCTTTGGTGGCTTGACACTTGATGAGAGTGGCTTTGTGCCACTTGGTGAGATTTATTTGAATTTGGGTGCCCATGTCCCAACAATGTGAGCAGGACAATTCTTTGGGTTTTGAGTGCATTGGTGCGGTGTAGAGGAAAAAATATTCTAAAAAATTTATTCTGTAATTAGCCATTGTTTAGCTTGTCCTTTAATGAGAAAGGAAAAAGTCTCAACTTGGCCAGCTCAGAATTGTCTTGAAATGTTTCACATACCTCCTCAAAATCTCTCATATGCAGATATGAGTTTTCTGTTTAAGTTCATGACATTGAAGTTGTAGTTGCACTGTCCCTGCCTTTATAGTAAAGAGGGGCGCATTTGCATGAGAAGAAAAACAAGAGGGATACTGTTCCTTGTGGGATGCAAATAATCTTGCAGATTTTGAATGTTAGGAACTTCTCCCTCTCTTACAGGAACTTCCCCTTCTCTCCTATTATTTGCCATGCTATTCTCAAAAGAGTCTGCTACTGATCTGGGTGAAGATGGTCCATACTGATTTACAAATCCTACAAATTCATCTAGAAAATTTTGAAAGTGAGGATCCTCTTCAAACATAAAATAAAAATTCTACACAATAATCCAAAAAAATATATATACAAAAATGAAGGACTTTTCACTTTTTATGGTTTCCGGTAACGGGGCCAAAAACTTGACTTGATCCGAATTGTGTACACCCAAGTGCAGGCGGTCAAGCTATAGTAATAATTCGGTTAAGCTCGAAGTCAAATCCCCAGAGAACTATTGTTGGTGTTTCAAAGTAAGAAGTGATAGAGGGCAAGTAATTGGAACCCTTGAGATTTGAAGTTATGGGATTTTCTGGACATAATATAAGATTCTTTCCAAGGGATTTTTATAGACAAAATATAATAAGTTATTAAATGTAACAGTCACCCTTTAGCTCGAGGATCTGAACATATAGTTAATCATCCGATTTGTTATACTTGTGATTGGTAACTCAATTAACCCCTATGCCAACATGAAGTTAATCAGAAGATAAGGATGGATTATTAGAATTAAGAGTATGGTTTCAATGTCTTTGTAGAGGTTTACAAGAATTGCATGTGCCGAGACTCAACCCGTCTATTGATTAGTACTTAAATTTACATATTACTATGCCTTTTTAGGACTAATTGTACTTTGATGGAGTTTAAGTGATGACATTTCAGGTCGTAAAGTGAACAAGAGCTCAAGGACAACAAATATCACACTTGGATGTAACACCAGTAGATTAAGGGGCAAAATTGAAAAAGCTTGGAACAAAGCAAGAACGTTCGAATGTGGATCAACGTTTGAATGTTCCCCCTAAGTGATTGAGGACCAGGTTACTGAGACATGGCGTGTTGCAGTCAAAAAGGGCAAATGCTGAGGTACTTGAGTACTATGTTTGAACGTCAACTCACGTTCGAACGTGCTCTGAAATCCTGAGAAGACTAGACTACTAAGACCTACTAGCGTGTTGCAGCAAAGAAAGAAGAACCACATAAGTACTTGAGTACAACGTTCAAATGCCACTCCACGTTCGAACGTTGTCTTGAGTTACTGAGGACCAAGTTGCTGAGTGCAGGGTCAAAGTTGTTCAAGACGTATGGAAGTAACCATTACAGAGACCACAAGCCACTTGAGTAAGGGGGTTCAGACCCCATCTGGCGTTCGAACGCCCTTAAAGCAAAGACAGAGACAACGTTCAAATGACATATCACGTTCGAACGCCCTTAAAGCAAAAACAAACACAATGTTCGAATGACGGATCACGTTCGAACGTCCCCCACTGACTAGCTGCATAGTTGTTGGCTTTTCACTTGGACTTGGGCGACAAACACTATTCCTTCACCCCCTCCCCTTCCTGGCCTATAAATACTCCCATTAAAGGAGCTTTAAAGGGAAGAAATCTTTTCTCTTGTAGAGTAGAGAGCTAGTGTTTGTACATTTCTTGTTTATGTTTTCATTTTGCATTTGTATCAACCATGATGGAGGCTAAAACTCCCCTTGTAGTTGAAGTCTTTTATTTACTTGTGTTAAGTTTTTACATTCATGTTGTGACAACCATGATGGAGGCTTAGACTACCCTTGTAGTTGTACTTGCTTTTATTTACAAGTATCAAGAGAGATAACTCGTCTTTTGGTTGTGGTGGAAACCCTCCAAAAGTAACTAGTTTTCTTCTACTTTCTTTATTTCTTTCACTTCCATTGCTTGAGCTTACTTCTTCCTTAGAGGAGTGAAACTCTTCCACTTTTCTTGAGCTTTACCAAAGCCATGAGCGGTGAATGTGATGCACTTATTCTTTGGTGAAGATCGGCTCTTCGCTTATTGTACTTTACTTTGTAAGTTCTCTAATTGGAGGGATGAGCATCACTCACTTTTCTAGCTTTACCCAAGCCATAAAGAGGGAGTAATTCCTCATTCACTTTTTAGTAAGAGGTGATGAACATGTATTGATTATCCAAAAGCTATACTTGTGCATTTCCTTTATGCTTTAATGTTTTATATTTCATTTATTGAAGGATTGAATGCATCTAGCAAAGCTAAGGTACTTTATATAACTATGGATTCTTTCTATGTCATGGATGACTCTTGCATAGAAAAAACTATTGGTTCAAGGCAAGTACTTAGGCTAGATCTTCATGATACATTTCAATCTTCACTGTTAGTGTGCTTTATCTAAAGAATGGAGCATTAATGTCATGGTTGGATGCCATGCAGAAACACTTGCTTGTTTGTAGACGGGTTAAATCTTGGCACAGACAATTCTTGTCCACTTCTAGAAAGGCATCGAAATCATGTGCTTAATTCTCACAGTCCATATTTATCTTCTGATTAACTTGTTGTTGACACGGGAGTTAATTGAGTTATAAAATACAAGTATAATAAACCAAATGATTAACTACATGTTCTAATCCTCAAGCTAAAGGGTGGTTGTTTCACATTTGAATTTATCTTATATTTTGTCTATAAAACTCTTTAAAAGAATCTTCTATTCTATTCAAGAAATCCCATCATTCCAAACTCTCAAAATTTTCAGTTACTTGGTCTCTATTATTGCTAACTTTAAAACACCAATCATAGTTCCTTATGGATTCGACTCCGGACTTAATCGAATTATTACTACAACTTGACCACCTGCACTTGGGTGTACACACTTTGGATCAAGTCAAGTTTTTGGCGCCGTTGTCGGGGAGCCATAAAAGGTGTTTTAAGGTAAAAGGTAAAAAGTCCTCTCATTTTGTGTAGAATCTTGTTTTACTGTGTATAAATTTGTTTTAATTTTATATCTGAGGACGCTCCTCACTATCAAAATTTGCCAGCAGAATCTTCTGGGTCTATAAATCAACCAGAACCACTTTCACCTAGATTAGTAGCAAAATCTTGTGAAAAAAGAATGGCAAATGATGATAGATGAGGAGAAATTCTTGTGAGAGAGGGGGAAGTGCCTAACATTTGAACTCTATGGGATTAGTTAAATCCCACAAAAAATAGTGTCCCATCTTGTTTTATCGTCCTTGAAGATGCACCCCCTTTTACTGTAAAGACGGGAACAGTTCAACTACTCCTTCAATTCCATGGACTCGAAACAGAAAACCTATATCTTCACATAAAAGAGTTTGAGGAAGTATGTGGAACGTTTCAAGACAATCCTGAGCTAGCCAAAATGAAACTTTTTTCATTCTCATTAAAGGACAATGCTAAACAATGGCTAAATTATTTAAAAGCTCTTTCAATACCTGACTGGCGAGCACTACAAAATGAATTTTTCAGAAAATTTTTCCCTCTACACCGCACTAATGCATTGAAAAGGTAAATTATGAATTTTTCAGTCAAAGAAAGAGAAACCTTTTACCAAAGTTGGGAGAGATTCAAGGATCTACTCTACTCCTACCCACACCATGATTTTGAGAATTGGACTTTGGTAGAATTTTTTTATGACTCCTTGCCCACTAGACTACATCAGTTTGTCGAAATGATGGCTTAAAGAGAGTTTATGAGCAAAAGTCCGGAGGAGGCATTCAATTTTTTTGACACCATATCTGACAGTTCTTAGATGTGGGACTCAGCCTCCCCTACCATTGTAGAAACCAAACCATCTACTTCCCAAGGGGGTAAGTATGTCTTGAAAGATGATGATGACCTAAGAGCAAAAATGTCCACCCTATCTCGAAAGCTTGAAGCTTTAGAGATGAAAAAGGTTTATCAAGTTGATGTTAGCCCTCCCACAGGACAAGTGTGTGGGATCTATGCGCTGACAAGACACCCAACTGGGGAGTGTCTGACCATTCTGGCATTCAAGGAAGTCTTGTTGGAACAAAAAAAATGTCATTTTCTAACTTCAACAAGCCTTACTCCAACCCATACTTTGAAATATACAATCCAGGGTGGCGGAACCACACGAACTTCAGTTGGAGAAACACACAACCAACTCCCATAAATCAACAACAAGGTTCATACCCACCACCACAAAAGAGGACCCTTGAGGATACTTTGAATCAGTTTATGCACAATCAAATGAACTATAACAATAGTTGCACTAAGACTTTCACTCAGACTTTTACTAAGGATTACCTAGGGGTTTAACGGCTTGTTGCATATGCTAAATGCAATCGTGAAATCTACAAAAGTAATTTTATTTTGTAATTATTTTTATTTACGGACTAGTAATATTTAGGTTGGGGAGTATTATTAATCCTAAAAAGTACGTTAATTAGATAGGTTAATAAGTTAAGCATCTATATAAAATTAGGTTAAAAGTGTGATGTTACAGCAAATTAGGGTTAATGCAAAAATTCTATATTTTGTAGGGTTTTGTGCGTAATTGCTAGAAATTGAAAGGAGCAATCTGTCAAAGTCTAAACCAACAAAGGTTGCAAATTTAATTACAACAAGAACATAAGGAAGAACTTCACCACAACAATCCAAAGGTTTAGCACTGTACGGACGGTGGTGATGGCTTCCAAATGGTAGCTAAACCGCCTTACTTCCTTCTTCTACATTCTAGTAGATTCCTAGGCCTTGCTAGCATCATTTTCGAGAGGCTAAAGAATGGGAGCTTAAGTCCAACTCCAAAAGAGAAATTAAGGGAGATTCAAAGAGATTCCAGAGAAAGATCCTATCTATCCTACTCTCCAGGCAGAGTTTTTGTTTTTTCTTCATTTCTATTATACCTTTCTACTTGGAGGGTTTAACTTTTGTCATCTGTGTGCCTTAATCGGTATTAAGGCTGGTTGTATTTCAACTAGTTCTCGAGGAAGGAGTGTCTATGTTTGATTTAGTATTGTAATGAAACTGTCTCGCACCTCTTGCTTGTTAATAGCAATGGGGCATGAGTAGTTCACTTTTACCCTTTAGTGAAGGGTGAACATATGTATATTATCGTTTAAGCTATGGAAATGACGATGTTTATGTAAAACCCGGGTAAATTTAAACTTTTTCTGAAAAAGGGCAAAATAATAATTTGTCACTATAATGCGGCATTAAAATTTGTATTTTTCTAGAACTCTGATGATGCAATGGACCTCGTCATTGGATTCATTTTGCGAAATCAAGTTGCCTAGCCAATTTTCATCGAATTTTGAGATAATCGGATTTTTCACATTTTTTGAGACAACTGGGGGTCGGATGAACTCACAAACGTCCCCAAAAATGAAAATTATAAAATTTTCTTATAATGGAAGGATAGTTCAAATAAAATTAATTTGAACTTAAACCGAGATGAAATTAATTATTTCGGGGTAAAAAACAGACTCAGAAATAGGAAACGTGCGACGTGATGTGAACTGCACAATTAAAAAGTATAAATAGGGGCTAAATATCTGATTTTTCAGATATTTTTCTCACCATAGTCTTCTAGCTCACGTTGGAAGAAGGAAAAGAGAAGAAAACTAAAATTTCTACCTTTTCTCCTTGCGATCTACGGAGTTCTATTTGTCGGAATCGCTTGGACCAAGAGTTAAAGTTAATCACCGTGATGAGGGCTACGTCTACATACCAAGAAGGAAGGATTTCACCAAAGATCCAAAGAGGAGATTTGGGAAGTCAAGAGTTTTTGGGGCTAGGGAGGTGTCTTGAAGCTTTCTCCGTTTCGTTTCACGCTCCGAGAGGTAGGGTTCCTCCTACTTTGGTTTATTTATTACTTAGGATGTTCTATGGAATGGGTAAGGGTATGAAATAACATAGGTCACCTGACTATGACTACGGAAATGAGGAAAAGGGTGTGGAAATGGCTTAGGCCAATTCCTAGTTAAGTTTGGGATAAGGAAATTACTTGTGTAATTCCTTGGAACTTGATATTATAAGGCATGCTATGTGTTCTATGGTGCCTTGTGAACGATGTGGGCAAATTTGTGTAACAACATGAATTGTTCACCTTGTAGGTGTTTTGTTAAATGCCTATGTGAGAATTTAGTTGTTATGACATGAATTATGTATAACAAGTTTGCAAATTGTTGAATGAATTGGTATATGTTGTCAATATGTTAACATCATGACAAATTGTAGCATTTATATGCTTATGATATAAATTGTCATGGAACTTGTGGATATGAGGTTTAATTGCTCATATGGCATTCATTACATATGGAGCATAACATTGATAGTGCATTGGAGCATTACATTGCATTTGCACGGGGGAAACACATCCATGGGTGTGAGTGTGAGTGTGTGTGTACATGGTTGGATCAAACACCATACATGTTGATTGATGGGTGAGTTCGGGAAAGTTGGATTGAAGATCTGACTGAGTCGCATCGTTGCATGAAAGAAAAATTTGTGTCGGGTATAGCAAGAAGGGCTAGATTCTCCCTCGGGTGCAAGACCCGGCCACATTGTTTATACAGTTTAAGGTGGTGAAATTCTAGAAAAGTGTAATAGTGTACGGAGCCAGAGGTGTGATTCGAAAATCCGATACCCAACAAAAATACATGATTTTCTTTAATAAATGGTCATTCGATGTGTATAATCCAACAAAATTTGGTTTTATAAACACATGACCTTGATTTCAAAATGATTATTGGATGAAATTCATCAATGATAGATTTGCTACACATTAGCATTGCATTGTGTTGCGGGAGTCGGTGAGGACTTGGGGTAAAGTGCATGAGTGAGTGTCATCTCATATCATGACATCAAATAGTAGAAATTTCCATCTTGAATGACATATTCTTGTATGGAATGGATTATGATTGTTGATTGTTGCATGTGCACATTTCATATGCATCTAGGGGGAGTAGCCTCTATAGGAGATACTCTATTGAGCATAGCTCACCCTTTACGGAAAAATATTTTAGGTGCGGGATACACACCGGCGGGTGACGCTTGTTCGGGGCCCCAGTGCTGAAGGGAGGCCGACTTGTGGCCTTTAATCCATATTTTTGTAAAAATCATGTTTTTGACAAGTAATCGTATGAAATTATTGTCATAGAACTTGTATAAAATAGGTTTTATGTGAAAAACTTTATTAAGCATGTTTTGGATGGTTTTGGAATAGGTTGAAAATGGATTGGAAATTGAAAATAGGTGAAACGGGAAACACTAGGCAAAGAGTACCGGTACAACGAGGTCTAGTGGGTTACCCGTATCGATATAGATTTTCCAGTGGGTTAACCGTACCAGTATAGTCTTGTCCAAAAGGCAGCGAGTACCGGTACTGATTTTCCAAAAGGTTCACAGTACCGGTACTCTTTCCAAAATTTTAAAATTTTAAAATTACTTTTCCAAGCTTTTGGGCTATGGGTTCTTGGGTTCCAAGAATATAAATGGACCATAATAGGGTATGAGTTACGGTACATTGCACCACGGTTGGATCAAATGATAAAATGAACACGGATTTTATGTGTGGGTTGAAATCCCGGCAAAGGGGATGCAATTAAGTGATGTCGAGTTGTGCGACAATCACGGGTATTTTCGCGGGTTGACGGATGGTCAACAGTTAATAAATGACCCACGGTTTTAGGGGCGTCACAATTTAACTATGTTTTATTTTAATATATACCCCCCTTTATTGATGGATGGTTATATTTATAATATGCTCATGGTTATGATCACCGAGCAGTACTTAATGTTTTGTACCATACTATCTACTAGTCATGTACTTCAAACATGATACAGTGATGTACGTGCTTGGGCATTACGTAAAAGTTGATTGATGGGTTATAGATGGGTTAAGTCTCGGCATAGCCAATGCTTTTGATTCAATGCATAAACCAGAATCTCGTCATCAATGAATCATCAACATGCCGGTTGAATAACTATAGTGTTCCAACTGAATGGCTTGCTTTCTAGTATGCTAGTGTTATTTACCTAATGCATGGTACAGAACTGTCGATTGATTAATTCATGTATTCCTCCTGAATGGCCTGCCTTCTAGTTTAGTCAGATTATTTGATTGTTGCATGTACCTTCCAACTAACTTAACTAGTTGTTGTGTTATGGTTTAATGTACATCAAATCTACAGATTAACTTTCGAGTGACCTAGGAGTTAATTGTTGTAAGGTAGCATTTCCAGTAATTAAACAATATAAAGCATATGAGATCCTTGAACTAAAGGATACCTTTTATATTATTATCTTTCACCAGTTTACCTATGCATTTTATTTATCGATTTTAACCTCACATCACAAGTTATCTTATGTTACATTGCTTTAATAACAATTTCTCTGTTCTTATTTTAAATCTCAATTATTAAAAATCTTCATGGCATCGACCTCATACTTAAACTGAGAAAACTACAATTTAACCACTTATCCTTGGGTGTATGATGTAAAGCAGGTCACTAAACAGGTAGAATCAAAACTCTCCCCATGTCATTGCCTCTAAGTTTTTTGAGGCCTTTGCCCAATCCCACCACAAATGGGCTTCTCCTTTTAGATGGAATGTAGCTAGCCTTATCTTAGTGACATTAGAAGTGTTCTCCATAGCCTCTAGGATCTTGTGCACTTGCTGGAACAATGGTTGGCAACCATCGGATCCACCCCTCCATAAAAGTTGGTGGCTTGTGTGTCTTGAACTTTTGGAGGTTACTTGAGCCTCCTTGACACTAGCCTGTGCAAAGGTAGCCACCATCGCACCAATAGCCTCCATAAAAGCTTGTTGGTCAAAGGCCGGTGGTGGTTGGTTGTTGTTTAGCCCACCACCTTGGACGCGTCCTCTTTCTCTATTTGCCATCTACACACTTGTCAAATAGGAATAGAGCACTAAGTTAGTATCCCATGATAGGGATCAAGTTCAAACTTTGAGATTTCTCTGCTTGTCTAACTTGTAGAGCGTGTGCCACCCACTAGTAGACACCTTCGCCCTGAACTATCTTGTTCATTCTTTTTCGACCCCCTTGGTTATGTTCACTAACCCTAGTGTCTCTTCTCCATATACATTTAATCATGCATACTATTCACATAACATATAACACATAACATGTAATGCACAATGGATACAATGGTCTAGGCCCATGCGCCGCAAGCCCTAGGTAAATCGAGAACCTGGGCTCTGATACCAAGCTATAACGCCCATAAAATTGGGGGTTCTTTGTCAACCCGTTGATCACCCATCAACCCGCAAAAATACCCATGAATGCCATATAATCCGACACCATGGCGCAACATCTCCTTTACCAGGATCATAAAAACACAAAGTTTGGGCAGAATCTCCCTTGTACCAGACACTCCCAAATACACAATCTATGTATGCTTCGATCACATGACCCATCTCAGGTCCAATATACAATAATTTATGCTCATTTGATGTCCATTTATATCATTTGCACAAAAGAACCCAAGACCCATAGGCCTAGCAAAACATTTCAAAGCTTGAGATTTTAACAAAGCCTACCGGTAGAAGATTTGCAAGATCTACCAGTAGAAAAGGCTATTGCAAAAGTTCTATTGGTAGGTTTAACCCTCTAGAAAAGTTCTACCACAAAATTTGAAGTTCTACTGGTAGGTTTAACCTATTGGACAAATCTTCCCAGTAGAATAGCTCGTCGTTCTACTAGTAGATCTTACTAGTTTTCGCCCGTTTCCATCCTTTTTCAATGCTAACTCATTCCAACCTTTTACAACATCATACCAAACTCATATAACATCAATTTTAAGAAAAATATAGTTCATATGAGTTTCATTACAACTATTTCCATATAATTACATGTCAAAACTAAGTTTTCACAATGATTTTTACAAAAGCACAAAATAAAGTCATATTTCGACTTTTCTTCATCCTTGAGGCCCCGAATGAGAGCCTTCCACCGGTGTGTACCCTACACCTGAAATATTTTTTCATAAAGGGTGAGCCACGCTCAATAGGGTATCTCCTAAAGAGGCTACTCCCCAACTTAGATGTATATAAAATGTTCACATACAATTCAACAAGCAACAAAACAATCCATTCTAGAATATGCAATTCAATGATGGACTTTTTTATGTCATGTCATGCCATGAAATGAGATGAGACTCACTCATGCACTTCAACTCGAACCTTCATTGGCTCTCTCAACACATGCAAATGCCATGCGTATGATCTCCTGACATTCCAAGCCCCTGTCATTGATATTACTCATCCAATGACTACTTAAAATCTCTAAATTTTTTTTGGGGTGGGTATTTATGAACTTCCACCAACAGTCGTCCAACCGACATGACATTTATGGATTTTCACCAACAGCTCCGCATATGCTGATACACTTTATGGACTCGATACCAACAGAGTGCGTATCCGAAGTAATCGAATTTTGCACCCAAGGGATAGTATAGCCCTTCTTGCTAACCCCGACCTAATTTTCAATGAAAATGTGCGACTCAGCCAGGCCTTGGCCTAACTTTCCTGAGCCCACACATTATTCACCAAGAGTGGCTTTTGATGACAACCACGCATGCACACCCACACTCATGCTTAATGCCCATGAATGTGATGCATTTGTGCGTATGCATTGTAGTGTACAATTGCATCACTATAATCATGTTCAATATATTATGAGTGTCATATGAACCCAATCCACCACATTTCAACATATACCATGACCAATTATATCATAAGCATATAATTACCATAAATCATCTTAATGTCAATACATCAGCAAACATATATCAACATTATACCCAAAAGCACTTTCAAAACATGTTATCACATAATCTCATGGAAATAAAACACTTAATTCTCCAAAGCATAATATAAATACATAGCATGCCCACATATCACAATTTTTCAAGAAATTACAAGCTAGCAATTTCTAAATATCAATTCATGCTAGAATTGACTTTACCAAATTCAAATATCCATTTCATCAATTAAAAACAATAGGCATATGAACAAAATTTAAATTATTATCCACTTTTCGAAATTTAATTCCCAGATTCGTTTATTAGGTCACCCAACACTCGGTCGCCTCGTAAAATGCAAAAAATAGACTATCTTAGAATTTGACAAAAATTGACAGAATAACTAGATTTCACGAGACAAATGCAATGGTGAGATCTGTTTAGTCATCCAAGTTGTAGAAAAATTTGTGTTTTCAACCCGTATCGTAATGGCAAATAATTGTTTTGCCCTTTTTCACAAAAATTAAAATTTACCCGAGTTTTACAAGTTATCCAAACAACACATAAGAAAGCCCAAACCAGATACTTCCAAGTGGGGGAGCTAGTGATTCGCGAAGTAGTGGGGGCACTTTGGAACCAACTGATAGAAACTCGGCCTCAATTAGGAAGGACCCAGCATGTTCATCGTAGTGGGAGGCCATAAATGTGATGCCTCTAAAATCAGGGGTCCCGTTGACAACCCGCGGAATGCCCATGAGTGTCACTTGAGCCGACATCTCACCAATAATAACCCAATACCCAGGATTTTAAGTCACACGTGTTACCCGAGTTTTGTTATTCATTTACTCTTATCGAGGTTCAATATACCCCCAATATATCTCTTTTAAGGTCCATTTATGTCAAATGAACTAAGGAAACCAAGGTCCAAAGGCATAGCAAGAAATAAAAAAATTTCATAAGTTTGAGGGAGTGTACCGATACGCTAAACTCTCTGGACAGTACCATATCGGTACGCCATACCGGTACGCTTTGCCCACCTTGCAACCATGTTGGATGTCTGGTGAAGATATGGACACATTACATGAGGATTTGGAAGCTTAGAAGTGAAGAAATCAAGGAGCACTTTGGTGTTTGATAACAAAGGCACCAACACTAGCACCATCTGGTGGAAGTATCTCAGTGTTCCTCCATGTTGACCATGATCCACTCAGAATCTAGAAAGGTTCAAAACTTAAAAGTTGTATATCTAGATGGCTTCTATATTGTGTCCAAATTGTAGCTCAATCCAACACTTGGATCACAAGTTATGACAATTCTCTGAAAATTGGTCTGGAGTAGAAAAGTGTACCGGTACGCCGAACTCTAGGAGGTTTAGTGTACCGGTACGCTCTACTGAATGCCCAAAATTTCTTGTTTCATCAAATTTTCATTTTCAATTCATCCTAACTCGTTTCAACATCATATAAAACTGATGTTTAATACAAAAAACATGATTCATACAAGGTTATTACAACCCATTCCATATAATTACAATTCAAAATGGAATATAACCTAAGTTTTTGTACAAAACTTGTTTTCAAAAGCCATAAACCGGCTTTTCTTCATCTTTGAGGCCCCGAGTGTGAGTCCTCCACCAGTACGAACCCCGCACCTGAAATATGTTCTCGTATAGGGTGAGCCAACACCTAGTAGAAAATTTTCTACAAGGGCTACTCCCCACCTAAGTACATATGCAATGTGTTATGCAACAAAACACAACCAAAATCCATTCCAATTAATACTTAAGCAAGTCAATATTGAAATCTAACATACCATGTCATGAAATGAAATGATGCTCATTCATGCAATTTATCCGAGCCCTTCCTAGCTCCACAACACATGTCATGCCAATGTGTATTAACACCGAGCTTTTCTAGCTCCAGCTATCAACCTTCACCCCATGTTATGCAGTGAATATCAAACCAGGCTCCCTAAGCCCCCGCCATTTGTGTTACACACCTAATGGCTAACTAAAATCTCCAGGTCTTTCTTGGGGTGGGTATTTATGGACTTACACCAATGGTCATCCAACCGACACAGAATTCATGGACTTCCACCGACGGTTCCGCATACACCGACACACTTTATGGGCTCTCATACCAACAGAAGTGCATATCCAAATACCGGCTCTCTCACCCGAGCGATAGTCTAGCCCTTCTTGCTACCCGGCCCAAGTCTTTTTCATGCAGTCGTGCGACTCAATCAAACATTCAATCCAACTTTTCTGAGCCCACCCATCATCCACCTATGTGGTGTTTGATGCCAACCATGCACCCACACCCATAAATTGCGATGTCTAAGTGCATATGTAATGTAATGCGTCATTGCTATTCCAACATCATGCCCACATGTAATGAATGTCATATGAGCAATTTTAAACCGCATGTCTACATGTTCTATGATGATTCATATCATATGCATATATATTCCATAAATCATCACAATGTCAATATCTCAAGGAGCACATATTAACATTTCTTTCCAACACATTTTTCTAAGCATGTTACACATCATCATGTCATAACAACTTAATCCACACATAGGCATTTTGGCAAACACCTTCAAGGCAACAATTCATATTATCACATAAGAATTTTCACCTCATTCACAAAGCATAATATAAAATATATAGCATGCTCATATAATCACTTTTCCTATGGAATTACCAAACAAGAAATTTCCACATCACAATTTCGAGCTAGGAAATTCTATTCCAACCCATTACATACTTGTTTTCCATACCCATTTCACCCATGTCATATACATAAATGAGTGAAATACATATTCCCTTTTAACCCACACATTTCATATAACACTACAAGTGAAAAATGAACCAAAGTAGGAGAACCCCTACCTCTCGAAACGTAAAATGACGTTGGGAAGCCCCAAGAACTCAAAACAACCTTGAATCCTCACTTCCCCAAAATCTCATTTTTCAACATCCGATTAAACCCATCGTTTCTGGTGTGTTCGCATAGCCCTTGGCGAGGAGAGCAACTTTTCCTCTTGGCCCGAGTGAATCCGAAACCTGTGGAGTCGTAAATTATAGAGAGAAGTGGAGAGCTCCTCCCTTTTTCCCTCTCTCCCCTCTCACATTAATTGGATAAAGAAATGGGGGAAAATCTAATTTTTCTCCCTATTTATACTCTTAGGATACTTGGTCCCCAACGCGCCACATGACCCTTTTGTTTTCAGGTCCGTTTTTATCCCAAAACGATGAAATTTGACGTGGTAACTAGATTTTGCGAAACGAATGCAAAGGTGAGGTCCATATCGTCATCTGAGATCTAGAAAAATTCAGGTCTCCAACCCGTACTGAGCGACAAAATTATTGTTTTGCCCTTATTTACAAAAATTTAAATTTATTGGGTTTTACAATAAATCTTAAAAAGAATGTATCTAACCTGAAGAAATTTTATCATTACAAATTCAATAAAATTCTTTTATGAAGAATACAAACTATGAAAACAAAGGACTCAGTCCCAGTCGCTAGGAGTAAGACCCTAGGTGGGATAAGTCTTTGGCAATGCTGGTCCCTTTGGACATTTACATCAGGAGGATCTTGTTGGCCCTCCACGTGAAGGTCCTACTAAATATGTATTGGGGAAGATCCTCCTCTTCATGACATATAGGCTTAGGAATAAAGATGTTCTACATAAATAACTCTTATTCGGTGCTCTTCCCTAAAGCCTAAAAAGCTTCATCCCACCCATTCCTGAAGGATTTTTTTTTACCATCCACGAAATTCTTCATCATTCGGCACTAGAATTGATTGAACACTTGTATTCAAATTGATTTCTCTCTATTCTTGGTGTTCGCTTATGCCAATGTCAAGCCTTCAACTCAGGTAGTCAGGGTGGCATAGTTAGTCTTAGCCTCCAAAAGTTTGGCCTTAGAAACAGATACCTTTAGCTCAGCCTCATTCATCCTTTTTTATGCCTTGACATTAACAGCTTTGCTCTTCTCCAAGTTAGGTGACAAGCCATCTATTTGTTTTCAACAAGACTAATGTATCTCTTTCAGTTGTAAATCTCAGTCTGGACCTTCTTTGCTTGGGTCTTGTGATCCTAAAAATGCTTGATGATGACCCCCGCTTCTTGACTGATATGGGAAATGAACAAGTTTGGTTAGGTATTAGCAACGAGCATAAGAGTTATTTACACAAGAGTATGAAGAAATAAAGGGAACTCACCACATGGGCATTTTGGATGACCCCTTAGATAAGGCAGTTATTAGAACGATCCTGGTGGATGGCCATAATTGTGTAAAAATACTGGACATCATTGACTACCAAGGAAATCTTAGGCGAATTGATGATGGAACCTAACCAACACAAACTTTTCCTTTTGAGTTACCACTCTCAGGGTGATACTTCTCAGCTTGTGTAGCCAAGTGGGAGGCAGTGGACAAAGGTGGAGGTAGAGGAGGGATAATTCGCAACCTCTAGGCTAGTAGGGCTCTAAAGTTGTGGTGGTGCTTGAACTTTTGCTTATGGGATGGATCACCTTCTCAATCTGGTCATTGAGTATTTTGAGGGATTTCAGGTTGATCTTAGGGAGGCATAACTTACGACAGCGGTGGTGGCTATTGATGACGAGGGTGCATGCGACTATTCGAAGAAGAAACTATAGGGGCTCAGGAAGTGTTGCCCAGTCACGAAGGAGCAAATCTTTGAGTGGTGACCCCAGCTTCTAGGATATTGGTCGTGGTCCTTGGTATGTAGAACATGTTTGATTGTGGTGAAGTAGTGGGAGTGGCTTTGGAATCTCAGTTGGGGTTGTCCTCTATGTTGGTCTTTATTGGGTATATGTTTCTAATTGGCTAATTTTGCAGAATCCATTGTAACTCTTAGCCTATTCCATGGTCATGATGCTATAAAAATTGAAGATGTGAAAGCGCCATTGAAGGGAGGAGATCAAGCACCAAAACTACATTATTCACACTTCATATGCACCTTCAATCTTAGAACAAAGGTAATGACCTAGAAGATCTAAGATAATCTTTTAGTTTAATAAAACTAGGAAGGTTGGATTTAAAATGGAATTAGGGATTAATTCATGTATGGCCCTAGGTATATTTAAATAAAAATATTTTCTAAATCATTTTTTATTTTGAAAACATAGTTTGAACCACTAGCAAATCCCTCATGAGCAACACCCTTTAATGCTTAAGAGGACAAGTTTTTTGCATGGTTTTAGGCATAAAAAACTAGTATGGACTGTCTTATGCTTGCTAGTCTTCATTAGAACGGTCTCTTTATAACTTAGGAAAGCAAAGGGAAAAATGCCAAATGGAGGAGATCATGGCTCACCCTCTGTGGTCGCTCGAGTAGTCCCTGAGGTAGTTCGAGCAGTTCCCAAAATTGCTCGAGTGGTTTGCTCTCCTATGTTGATTTGAAATATGATTTTTATTCCCATGACCACTGCCCTATGACTACCCTCCCACCGTTCGAGCTGTCATTTACAAATTTGAGCTTCCTTGTTGATCAAGATTACCTTTATTCTAGAACTATAAATAGAGAGTACCTTTTCTTTAGCTAGGGTAAGCCTTTTCAGATTAAAAACTCATCTACCTAGAGAGCTTCCACCACAACCACAACCACAACTTGACGTTGAAGATATTGAATGGATTTAACCAAAATCATTAGTGTATGTATATCAAGGACCGTTGATGCTCCCATGATTACTTGAGGCCTAGAGGATCCTTTGTGAAGGTGAATCCAAGTGAAGCTACACATAAAGTTGAAGGCGGCCCTTTGGCAGAGAGACTTATTGAATGAATTGAGCATCTAACCATGGTTTTGGTTGAGGTATAAGACTTGAGTCCTTGTATGTTGACTTTGGGATAGTGGATTAGGTTTTAGTGAATGGAGAAGGTTCCTCATAGTTTTTCCCGAATAGAGTTTTTTTGCATCAACAAATTGCACGTGTTCATCTTATCTATTGACACATGCACTTGCATTTGTTAGCAGACATGTGCATTATGTATTTCAAGAATTGAATGTTTAACATATAAATCATCCATAGTTGAGTTTTAAGTTCTAAGTTTTGGGATTTGGGCACCCCAAAAGAGATTGAGTGCTTGAGTGACTTAATTAAATATTAATCAATATCAATTCTCATGGGTAGAAGGGATTGTGTTGACTAAAAGAGATTCTCACTAATTAATTGACTAATCATTGTGAGAAGAGGTAATTATGGTGGATTAGCTTTTAATTTGTCATCGATTGTGCTTAATTTGGATGGAGCTATTATAATGTGAACTTGTCTAATTTTCATGATTATGAACATTAAATATTTGTTATTCCAATTGAAAATTGCATTACATGTAGATCAAAATTCATTCATGTGCATATAGTTGCATTTAAGTTGTACATACGCCCATGCACAATTGGGAGTAGGCTGGACAACAGCAAGGACCAAATAGTGATTAGCGCTAAGGTTCGCTCGAGTAGCCCTTGACCTCGCTCTAGCAGTATACGTTGGGAATCACTCTAACTAGCTTAAAAGGCTAATTTCAATAGGAATACCTCATTTTCTTCACTTCCAAACAAGAGGCTACGCATTTCCTTGAGTCCAAACTTGATATAGAGTGAGATTTAGTGTATTTGACTTTAAATATTTGATTATCATCCTGATTTTCACTATTTCACCAATTAGTTTGGTAAAAATGGCACCAAGAGGAGAGAAAAGGGAAAAGGTACATGCATTGAGTGGGGGAAGCCACTTTTAGACCCCACACTATCATGAGATGTAAAGGAGGCAATTCTTATCCAAGCCGGTGTTTGGTGAATGAGGAGTCAACTTCACTAGGGTAAGTAATATCACTGTCCCATTAATTTCTTGTCAAGAGGATGGAGTGAGATATTTGTAGTCCCTATGGCTGCAAATATTGATATTGTCAGGGAGATCTACACACATATTAGGGACACTATAGAAGATATTGTCAGGGAGATTTACACTTGCATTTGTTAGCACATGCATGCACTATGTGTTTGATGAATTGAATGTTTAAAATATAAAGTATCCATAGTTGCAATTTTAGTTTCAGGTTTTGGGATTTGGTCACCCTGAGAGAGATTGAGTGTTTGAGTGAATTAATTGAATATTAGTCAACATCAATTCTCATGGGTTTAAGGGATCGTGGTGACTAAAAGGGTTTCTCACTAATTAATTGACCATTCTATGTCAAAAGAGATAATTGTGGTAGATTAGGTTTTAATTTGTCTTCGATTTTGCTTAAAATCATGCTCTCTATGTGCATAATCGCGAGGGAAGATCCACTTCATTTCTCCCCCTCCTAAAAAAAAAATTGGTATCAGAGCGTGATTGGCCTGAGCAGAACGTAGACACACCTAGGTGTTTTTTCTTCTTGAGATCTATCATTGCTACGAGTTAGCTTTGACTAGAGATGAGTGTCAATATGTCTTCGGTGTCGGTCGAAGACTTAGTTGGGTTAATTTTACATTCAAGATGAACCTTATTCCACCAAAGAAAGTGAAGTGTTTAGCCTTGAATTTGAAAATATAAGGGGTAAATATGAGTCACCCCATTTAGGAGGAGAAGACATATCCTATTTTGCATGGAAATTCAAGAGTTATTTTAAAGCTAATTGTGTCAAGTTCTCAAGATCAAAAGAAAATCCAAGTAGACCTTAGTCTCCTCGAAAGGGAAATAAAGTGGGGTGAAAACTTCACAACATGAGGTTGAGAAGAAAGGACAAGGCTTTCAATGCTATGAAGGTCATGAGTTTTGACATGCAGGTGCAGAATGTCAGAATACTAAGAGAAAGGACATGACCAAAGATAGGATGAGAGCCTTGAAGGCTAAGATGAGTGAAAATAAAAGTGAGTCCACAATGAATGTTGACTCCTTTTCTTAAAGGGATGAAGAGAACTTTACAACCCTTGTAGGTTCAAGTGGTTCCCCCTAATAGAAACTTCCAAAAGAGAAGAAGGGGAAGTTGAGTCAAGTCCCATTATGAATGTAGATGACTTAGAAGTTGAAGTCGTTATGAGTGATGATGAGACCAAAAGTGTTGAAGACCTCCAAGATGCATACAATCAATTATATAAGATGTCTAAACCAAATGAGAAGTTGCTTTAATTGAGCATGAAGCTCAAAATGAGTGAAGAGAGAATAAAGTATTTCATGTGGACTTAGTGAAGTTCAAGGCTCACAATTGTGGGTTTGAGGAGGAGAAGAAGCCCCTTTATGAAAAAGTGCGCTTCCTTGAGTGAGAGCATTAAGGGATTTTAAAGTCTAAGAAGGTTCTTGAATTTAAGCTTATCAAACTTGATAGAGACCTTTACGAACAGAAAGAACTCTTGAAAAGACTTTCCTAACACACGAAAAAACTTGATAAAATGTTGGCTATAGGGAAAAGTGTTGGTGACAAGAGAAAATTAGGCTATACAAATGAGAACACCACCCCCCCCCCAACTTCTTCTAAGACCATATTTGTAATAGGTAATCCCAACCCTTCACCCTCGTGCGTAAACATTTGTTCTTCTAAAGGTAAAAATAGTAAGGGTATGTATTTAAAGAAGCCAGATAGAAAGGAATGGGTAGCTAACCAATCAAAAGCTTTAAACAAACAAGCGTTAAATTTTTTTAAGATTTTAGAGAGGTCAAGCAAGTCTAAACATATGCATGCATAATCATCAAATGGACCACATGCTAAGTGCACAAGGTTCATTCTACAGCCAAGGTCAAGGTTGAGCCACACACTTTCAGGGAGAAGAGAGTTAGTCTTCTACCCATTCCCTAACCTAACCCAAGTTTTAGGAAGGGAAAAAAAGTTTAGGTGATGAAGGAGGACTTTAAGAAACTCACTATCTTAACCCAGTTGGATGCCTCTAGTACTTGTACTAAGGTCATAGCTCTAAAGAAGAAGGAGACATGAGAATATGGACTTAGGTGTACCATTCATGCATTGCATCAAACACTCCAGGCTCATACATTGTAAATACTTTTTCTTTGTTTTCTATATGAAAAATTCAAAAATAATAGAAAATTGAAAATCCAAAAACAAAAGGAATATGAATATCCAAAAATAATTTTGATATCAAGTTTGACATTCATTTTAGGATTTATGTAATTGCTTTAATTGTTCTTTTATTTGTTTATTTGCATGATTATGCATAGTTTTCTTTGTATTTTTATATGTGAAAATACAAAAACATAAGAAAACAAAAAGAAAAAAGATTTTCTTTTGTTTATTTTTCTTTGTTATTGATCATGGTAATTCACACTTTGATTTTGCATAATAATGATTTCATCCTTAGATCAAAGTTGGAATGTGCATTGTTATGAGTCATATTAGGGGATAGAGACCTTAGTGGCATAAATCTTAGTGCTTGATTCACGAGCCAAAGTCTCTTTCACCCTAGTAGTGTTTGGATAATATTTATCTTTGAAAAATTCAAAACCAAGTACTTGCCAACAATTCACCTTTGAACTTAGGAGTCTTGTTAGTTTAAAGGATTCATAATCTTAACTGACTCTAAGTGTTGGTGATAGGCTAACACATGACTAAAGGTTCGTAAAACTCCAATCCCTTAAAAGATGTCAAATGCCAATTTGTGAGAAAAGAGTCCAATGAGACCAATCTTTGAAAAGGTGAGGCGTAAATAAATGACTAAAAATAAGTAAACTTTAATTGTAGAGTACTTATGCTTAAAAGACATTGTTCATTTGTAAAGCTCATGCTAACCATGATTAGAAGCATATTGAAAAGTACGGAATTCACAATTTTTTTAATTGAAGTTATAGAGAAGAAGAGATAAAAGAAAAGGGGAGTTATCTAAAATGGAAAATAATTAGGACACTCACTAATCGGTCATGTAGTCACTTAGATGATGCATTAGGATTTCATGACAAGCATAAGACTATTTTGAACTAATCAGCATCCTAATGATGTCGAAGTTTGATTTCACACACATCACACTGAATTTGCCATAGTTGAACAAAATTTTAAATACGTGTGAGTGAAATTGAACAAAGTGAGGGAGCATTACTCTAAGATTCATGAATTGAATTCTATATTTCTTAATATTCCTTAGAGTAATGTAATGAGATGATGAAATTTGGATGGAGCTATTATAATGTGAACATGTGTAAGTTTCATAATTATTAACCTTGAGCATTTGTTATTCAATTTGAAAATTGCATTACTTGTAGATCCAATTTCATCCAAGCATGTGCATATAGTTGCATTTACATGCATGTAATTTAGGGCTCAAGTGAGTCAATTGGCTGGACAATAGGAATGAACAGATAATGATCAGCTCCAAGGGTCACTGGAGCAGCCCTCGACTTCGCTCTAGCAATGTACTTCAAGAATAGCTCCAATGAGCTTAAAAGGCTGATTTAAAAGAGAATACCTCATTTGTTCACTTTCGAACACGAGCCCACCCATTTTCTTGCATACCCATTGTTTTTCCTTGAGATCAAACTTGGTATAGAGTGAGATTTAGTGTATTTTGACTTCAAATATGTGATTATCATCTAGATTTGCACTACTTCATCGATTAGTTTGGGAAAAATGCCGCCAAGAGGAGAGAAAAGGGTGAGAGTACATGCATCGAGTGGGAGAGGCCACCTTCAAACCCCACACTATCGTGAGTTGTATAGGAGGCAATTCTCATCCAGGTTGGTGTTAGGTGAGTGAGGAGTGAACTTTACTGGGGTAAGTGATACCAATGTCCTTGTGAATTTTGAGTTAAGAGGGTGGAGTGTGATATGTGCAACCCCTTTGCTTGTAAATATTGATATTGTCAAAGAGATCTACACACACATTAGGGACACTATAGAGGATAGTGAGCACTTTTAGACCTATGTTAGAGGTATGTTATTCAAGTTTCCCACAAGTTGGTGTTGAAGATCTTGACTAGCTTGAACCAAACCCATTGGTGTGTGCATATTGGGGATTGTTGGTGTACCCTTGATTTCTCGAGGCCTAGAGGATCTTTTGCGGAGGTGAATCCAAGTGAAGCTACACATAATGTCTTAGGAGGCCCTTTGGTGGAGAGACATGTTGAAGGAATGTAGCATCTAACCATGTTATTGGTTGAAGTATAAGACTCGAGTCCTTGTATTTTGACTTTAGGGTAATTAGATTTTGGTGATCCGAGAAGGTTTCCCACAATTTTTTTCGAGGAGGGTTTTTTCCTTCAACAAATTGCTCGTATTCATCTTGTCTATTTACATAAACATTTGAATTTGTTAGCACACATGTGTACTATGTGTTTGATGAATTGAATGTTTAACATATAGCACATCCATAGTTTCATTTTAAGTCTCAGGTTTTGGGATTTAGGAACCCTGAGGAAGATTGAGTGTTCAACTGATTTAATTGAATATTAGTCAACATCAATTTTCATAGGTTTAAGGGATCCTAATTGACTTATCATTGTGAGAAGAGGTGATTGTGATAGATTAAGTTTTAATTTGTAATTGATTGTCCTTAAAATTGAAAAATCCATTCACTGCCATCTAGTTAGTGTCATGCACTTCACGCGTATAATCATGAGGGAAATCCACTTTGTTTATTCCCCCTCCTAGAAAAAAATGTTTGATTGTGGTGAACAAGTGGGAGTGGTGTTAGAATCTCGATCGAGGTGGTCCTCTTCTTCCTCTTCTTCTCTAGAGGACTTATCAGACCATATTGAATGATCGAAATCTCATGGGACTTGAGAGAAATGCATGTACCTTGGTATGTAATTCAGTAGCGTATGGAGAGTCCGAGCAAGACCATCTTCTTTTGGTATTTCTAGACTTTTAGTATGTCCCCAAACATAACTCTAGATCTCAATGGTTGAGCAGCCTCCCTCTTGTACCCCTCCTCTGCATTAAAGAAGGATGAAAAGTTGGCACACAAGCATTTTACTAAGCTAGGCAGACTGTGAGAAAACCCACACACCTAACTCCCTCATCTTCTTGGGCCTTAGAGGCCTTCATACTTGGGTCCAGCATCATTCTCCCATTAGCCTCCCGTCATGATGAGGTCTTGGGTGCATCTCTTGTTGGAGTCAGGCATATGGGTCATCAAGTACATTGAGGTGTCTCGTGCTTTGAGGTAGTACTTTTTGTCACTGGAAAGCTTAATTTCATAGTAGAAAAGGGTCGCATCTACTTCAGTGTTTTGTTCTAAGTAGAGAATTCAGTGTGACTACGCCCATTATTATCAAAAATAGGTTCACATAGCATTGCCTGGGGAAAAGCCTACAATGCTTGAGGAATCTTAAAAAAAAAAAAAAGAGGAGTAAGAACTTGACTCCTCTTTCAGGAAATCCTACATCCTCCCCATGCACATTGGCTCAAAGACTATTATATATACATCGTTTAGGATATGACAGGTGGATCTTAACTTATCTAAAAGGGCTTCAATCACCTAGGTTTTCCTAAGTTTCTTATCTTTCTTAGGCTTGTCAAAAACCCTCGCTATGTTTACTCTACTAGTTCTGGCCATTGATATTCAGGAGAAGAAGAAGAAGAAAAAGAAGAAACAGAAGGAAAAGAAAAAGATAAAATGGTGGGAAAGATGAAAGGTTCAGAAAACTTATAGGGAATTAGCGATTGATCTTTGTCCTTGGCAAAAAACTACTCGAAGGATAAATGAGATTGGAGAGTGAGTGACCTAAAGAGTCTTGAAGCCAGTATATCAGTCCTTATTCATACTACTCATCGTGTGAGCAGTTATCAAGGAGATAGAAACATTTAATTCAAATTCAAAAAAGGGCGGCAAGCGTGCATATAACGACCCCCAAAGTGGTGGCATGCACAAGAAGACTTCAATCCCCTCATGCCACGTGACCAATGACACGAGAAAACCAAAGGCTGGGGGTAGTTGACGGGACGTAGGTGGCTCACCAGTCATGAGTTGAATCATAGCGTATGATCACTAGTAAATACATCCCTCGAGCTTCCACAGACTAAGATCGGTCAAATAACACTTCCAAGGCTAAGTAGATATACTTGATGAGGGAAAAAACATGCTCATAGGCAAGCTCAAGCATAATAGTTCTTCGAAAGCAAGCTTTGTGTAGAATGTGTTGATGTGACAAGTGATCATTATCCTATCACATCAATTTGGGTGCAACACCAAGTCCGTGGAAAAATAGAAGAAGGCATGGCCCTTGCTGTGAGACCCAAATTTGAAATGCATAATATTTATTAAATATTAGGGTCTAATGTGTAATTTATGATAATTATTTTTGGGATTATACTATAGTTATTGGAATTATGGGTGTTGGGCATCGTATAAAATCATAAACCTTAGGGGTTGAATCTTGAGATAAAAATTGTGTATCAGTATTAATCATAAAATGGGAAAAAATATTTTGGGTGTAATTTATAAGTGCTTATAACTTATGAGGTGGTTATAAGAAGGAGGGAAACCAAAGGGGCATCTGAGCGGAATTTAGGCGATTTTGGGTATGTCAATAGAGATACCCGTCACTTTTTGGCCCAACCTTTTCCCAACATATACATGTGTGTGTGTGTGTGTAAAGTTTTTTATGTGTTTAACGTTAAGTTTCAGAGAGAAGAAAAGAAGGGGAAATGAAATATATAAGAGAGACAGGATTTAGTTAGTTTTTTATGTTCAGGTTGTTTTGGTGTTGGGTTGAAGAATTAAAAAAACCTTGAATTCCTTCCACTTGAAGTTTTTTGTGGGTGTGAAGAAGAAGTTCCTCCCATTAGGTAAATCCTTTCCTTTTAATTTTTATGTTTTGTGATTTATTGTGGTTATTAGGAAGAGTTTCATATAAAGGTTGTATTTTCAATTGTGGGGGAGAGGTTTCAGCTTCAATTTTGCTTTTTGAAATTTGATTATCAGATAAGAATTTGTATATGAATAATGTTTATAATGGATGTGTAAGGGTTTGTGGGTGTTAAAGTTGATAGAAGTAGTTTGAGGAAAAAGATGGAACGAAAAAGGGTTCTTACCGGACTTCTACTAGTAAGAAGTATTGTCCTACTGATAGAATGACATTCTGTCAGACTTCTACTGGTAGGAAGTGATGCACTACCGGTAGAACAACATTTCGTCAAACTTCTAGATTTAGGAGGTGGTGTCCTACCAGTAATTCCCACCATTTTGCTATAACATTTGTATTCATTGTCTACTCAACCTGAAATCTTCTTTAAACATTTTAATGATTTTAAATCTCTTTTAGTTGATTTATCTTCCTACAAACACAACACTAAACCTAAGGGTTTGGGTATATTATAATAAATGAAGGAGATAATGGGAAGGTATCGGGTTTAAGCCTGATTAATCTTTTATGCATGTGTAACATCACAATTGTGTGTTGGAAATAATATTTATGTGACTTGTGACGTGTATGTTAGGTATTTAGGCAAAGACATCAGTGTTGGATTCACCTAAGATTACTCAAGGAGACTGAATCCGGGTTTAGATTTAACCCGAGGTGAGTGTATTGATTCATATTGGTTGAAAATGTTATTAAGTGTTTATTGGCTATACTTCTATTAAATAGCTTGAAGATTATTTGGTATGTTATGAACTTTAAAATGATGATTGTTTGTTACTAGCTATATTTATTTGTAAATGGAAAGATTGTGAATCAATGACTTAAAGATTGTGGATTTGTATTAGGTTTGGTTTAAAATACTTGAGTTGATTGTTGGTGCTTACCATTATGTGGTTGTCAAGACTACTGGGAGTAAACAATATTTATATGATAGCCAAGACTCCTGGGCATATATGGGTAGTGATATAATAGCCGAGACTCATGGACATATATGGATAGTGATATAATAGTCAAGACTCCCAGGTATATTCAGGTAGTGATATGATTGCTGAGACTCCCAAACATATAGGGTAGCGATGAGATTGCTGAGACTTCCAATAGTTTTTGGATAGTTAGATATTGAATATAGGATTTTGGATAATAGGTGTTGGGTTTTGGAAGTTTGTTATTGAAAGTTCGTTATATATTAAATTACACTTTAAATGTGTTTGTGAGTTACGGTTATAATTGTGATGTGCTTATGTATTTTCTTTCTATATGTTTTGGATATACTCATTGAGTGTGTGGTTTGCTCACCCCCCCCCCCCCCAACAATTGTTTGTTTTCAGGTGTATGGTAAGGAAGTGGTCCACTGAGTAGTCTAGCTTGACGTAGAGGTGCTAATGTCGGATTATACTTTATGTTAAGAATCATAATGTATGAGTGTTGTAAAGATGTTTAAAGGGTATGGTGCCCTAATAGTAGTAACTTTGCGCTATGTTATATGTTTTTGTTAGGTTTTCTACTATGACAGTTGGATTTAGATATGTAAAATCCGGGTAAATTTGAACTTTTTCCGAAAAAAGGAAAAACGGTAATTTTCCATTCTAACGTAAAATTAAAATACGTATTTTTCTAAATCTCAGATGAAAAAATGGACCTCACCGTTGATTCATCTCGCGAAAATTAGTTATCCAAATAATTTTCATCGAATTCTAGGATAGTCAGATTTTTCACATTTTACGAAACAACTGGGTGTCGGGTGACCTCACAAACGTCCCCAAAAATAAAATTTATAAAATTTCCTTATAATTGAAGGAAATTTCAAATAAAAATAATTTGAACTTAAACCGGGATGAAATTAAGTTGTTTCAGGACAAAAACGGACCCGAAAATGGGAACCGTGCGGTGCGACGTGGACCACGCAATTAAAGACTATAATTAGGGGAAAATATCTGATCTTCCCCACTTGATCAGCTGGTTTCTCACATTAGAAGAGAAAGAGAGAAAAGAGAGAAAAGAATAATCAAAATTTCCACTTTCTTTCTTCGATCTACGGAGTTCCGACGGTCACAATCCCTCGGACCAAGAGTTAAAGTCAGGCACCGCAACGATGGCTACGCGACCATACCAAGAATAAAGGATTTCACTGAACATCCAAAGAGGAGATTTGGGAAAATCAAGAGTTTTGGGCTTGGGAGTTGTTCTTGAGGCTTTCTACCACTTGTGTCACGCTCCAAGAGGTAGGGTTCCCTCCTACTTTGGTTTATTGCTAACCTAGGATGTCTATATGGAATGGGTAGGTGTATAGCTATATATGTCACTTACCTATTGTTATGGAAATGAGGAAATGGGGATGAAAATGACTTAAGCCAATTTCTAGTTTGAATTTGGTGTAGAGGGATTACTTGTGGAATTTCTTGGAACTCGTTGTTATGTGGGCAATTTTTGTGTGATAACATCATTTGGTACCTTGAAGGTGTTTTTCTAAATGCCTATGTGAGAATTAAGTTTATTATGGCATGCTATGTGTTTATACAATGCCTTGTGAATAAAGTATGTTATTAACATAGATTGTGTAATAACATGCTTGTGAATTATTGTTGATGCATGTTGTTAATATATTAGCATCATGATAAATTGTGGTAATTATATGCTTAAGATATATATTGCCATGGGATATGTTGACATGCGGTTTAAATTGCTCATTTGGCATTCATTGCATTTTGGGCATGAAGTTGGCATCACATTCATGGGCATGATGCATAGATGTGGGTGTGTGTGTACATGGTGAAATCAAACGCCATATTTGGTGATTGATGGGTGGGCTTGTGAAGGTGGGATTGAAAATCTAACTGAGTCGCATGGTTGCATGAAAAACTTGTGTCGGGTATAGAAAGTAGGGCTAGACTCTCCCTCGGGTGCAAGACCCGGCTACCTAATTCATACACTCCCCTAAGGTGAAATTCTAGAAAAGTTGTTATAGAGGCTTCCAACCACCACAGACCTTTGACCAACAAGTCATTATAGAGACTATGGGTACGATGGCTGCTAACCTAGCACAGACAAGCGCCAATATGAGCCAAGGGGCTCAAGACATCCAAAGGAGTTTGAGTTCCATGAGCCATCAACGTTCATGGAAAAAGTAAAGGACAACATATCAGGCAGGTCAAAGAACTTGCTATCTTTGCCACCAACCGGGCCATGTGAGGAAGAATTACCCCCTGAGGCGAAGCTCATGGAGTTCCAAGACGTCTCAATCCCAATAGTCAGTGGGACTCACGCCAGCACACATTGTTCCTCCCTATCCCATTATGGACCAGGGAGATCTCTTCGTACTACAAGGTTCTGTCCAAGCCCCTAGTACTTCACATGCAGAGACTCCGCAAGCAGGCCGGATAAGCTAGGATATGGGCCAAGGCCAAGGTCAATCCTCCCAATGTGGGAGAAATCATAGGCCTTCCTACCAGGTAGGCCAAAAGACATGTTTCATTTGCCACCAACCAGGTCATATGAAACAGGATTATCCTTATAGGCAAAGATCTCAGAATTTTGGGGCGTCTCAATCCCAGCCTTTGGTAGGGCATGCACAGACGTACTTTGTTCCTCCCTGCCCCACCATGGGCCAGGGGAGCCAGTATCAATTCCAGGGTACAATTCTACTCTCTCACTTGTGGGCAAGGGTATTATTTCACTCTGGTGCATCTCATTCTTTTATTGTTGCATCATGTGTGAAAGATTTGGGCTTAGAGGTCGAAACCTAGGAAGAGCCATTTTACGTAAATTCACCCCTAGGAGCTAGGGTGAATATTGATCAGATATGTAGGGGATGTGATTTAGAGATCTTGGGGACTCTACTCATCGTGGACCTTAGTGTCATAAACATGTCAGAGTTCGATTTTATCCTCGAGATGGATTGGTTGGCGGCATACCTAGTCATCATCGATTGTGATCGAAAGAGGGTCACCGCTTACACACCAGAGGGTGTTTGTTTCAAATTTCAGAGGGAAAAGCATGACGCTTTACCCAAGTAGTGTATGACTCCCGTTGGCACAGTCAGTTCATGGATTGGCTACCAAGCCTTACCCTAGAGGTAGTGGTGAGACAGGAGTTGAGTCTACCTTGGGTTGTGTGTGAGTATGAGGATATTTTTTCGGACAAACTACCAGGATTATTGCTTGATGTTTTCCATTGTTGTTCCCTAGTCTCCTAGCATCACCCTCAAATATATGTATGGGGCTTATGTGTGTAAGGGAGTGTCACTCTCTCTCGGAATAATGTGGTAAATAGGGCAACATAATAATGGAAAATGAAATGAACAAAATGTTTGCAATGAAATGTGTATGAACAAAAGTGCTCCCCAAGCGCAAGGAGTCTTTTGTATGTCGTGTTTTACTTGAAAAATTATTCCAAGGTTGTCTCCTCAGGGAAAGAAAGTTTGAGTGTGGTGAAGGTGATTTTGTTGCAAAAGGAAAAAAATGTAAAATCTTTTGTTTGTGTTTTAGTGATTGGAGTTGTGAATGAAAATACAATAACACAAGTGTTGGCTAATCCAAAGAGGTCATTCCAATGGGAATCCCAACTCAACTCGAAACCTTCCTCTAATGGTGCATAGATGAACAATTGATTCGTGGGAAGCTAGGGACGAGATGGTGAGGATCCAAGCATAAACCGTGACCAGGCCTATGAAATATCAAGGAATCACAACCATATCCACTCTCAGCCCAGTCAAATCAAACCATCGTACACCAAGAGAAGGAAAGGAAATGAGTTGAAGTAGCATGCCCAAAAGGTGGTCTCCCTTGGATTAGCCAACTTAAAATCTAGCTACTCATGAAAGCAAGAAGGAAATGCATACTGTAAAGAGACATAATATTGAAATGGAGCATGAAACTTAACTTAATGTAAGAAAACTTGAACTATAAAGAAAGAAATACAATACCCATTTTAAAACTAAAAATGAAGAAAGCTTGAAAATATTAATGGTGAAATGGAAAGAAAAATGAAAAAACATAAGTTTTCTAATTACTATTCATCATCTTCTACATTGAACTACTCCTAGCTTAGATAGCCACCCCTTTCAAAACTTGTGTAATGTTGAATACATGGTGATGGAGCTCTCCATTTTCATCCATAGGCTGTCCCTTGGCTCTGTGTGTAGGCCTTCCATCCATAGGAGGTGAGTTTGATGGCTTGGATAGGCTAGGAGCAGCCTACCCAGCAACCATTATGGTTGCCCCCTTCTCTCCCATCCACATTAATGTCCAAGCCTTCAAAGTCCAAGCATGGGTGATATGAGGCATGTAGATGTATAAGGAATGACAAGGGACAAGTGGGAGAACCAATGGTGGGACCCCCAAGCAAGTGGAGCTTGATTTGCAGGTGTCTAGGCACTTCTGTGCAGCATCAGTAGAGCATACCGGTACCCCGAACTCCAGTGGCTGAACCGTACCGGTACGCCATACCGGTACGCTTTTGCTCCGGACCAATTTTTTTATAATCATCATAACTTTTGATCCAAACGTCCAATGGAAATGAAATTGTGACACAATATAGAAGACATCCAGATCTACAACTTTTATGTTTTGAACTATTTAATATTCGAAATATATCATGGTCAAAATGGAGGAAACCCAAGGTACTTCAACCAAATGGTGTGGGTGCTGGTACCTTTGTTACCAAACACCGATACCTCCTTGATTATTTTCGCTTTTAAGCCTCCAAATCCTCATGTAATGTATTCATGCCTTCACCACACAACCACACTTAGTTGCAAGGTCCTAAAATACATGATTTACACTATAATTACCTGCAACATAAAAAAATCAACATTATTCATAATTTCGACTAACTCTAAGTACTTAAATGCAAAATTTGAGTTAAAATGCATGTAATGAGGTCGTTAAATATGCAATATTATGTGCTCATCAATTACCTCCCCATAGGGATGTAGACTTCACCATTGAGTTGCATCCAGGTACATCTCCTATTTTTTTGACTCTGCATAGAATGGCACCGGCAAAGTTGTAAGAACTTAAAGTCCAATTATAGGAATTGTTGGATAGGGGCTTTATTAGACCGAACACTTCACCTTGAGGTGCTCTAGTGTTGTTTTCCAAGAAGAAGGACAAGACCCTTCGACTATGCATAGACTACTGGCAGTTAAATAGGGTTACTGTCAAGAATAGATACCCTTTACCGAGGATTGATGATTTGTTTAATCAGCTGAGAAGAGTGCGGGTCTACTCCAAGATAGATCTTCGCACCGGCTACCATCAGTTGAGGAGTAGGGAGGCAGATATCCCTAAGACGGCATTCAGAACACGGTATAGGCATTTTGAGTTCACCGTAATGCCATTTGGATTGAAGGATACCCCGGTGGCATTCATGGATCTCATGCATAGGGTGTTCCAATCCTACCTAGATCAGTTAGTCGTGGTCCTTGTTAACGACATCTTGATCAACTCCAAGTCTGAGGAGGAGCATGAGGGTCACTTGAGGATTGTTCTCCAGACCTTGAGAGACCATCAGTTGTGCACCAAGTTCAGCAAGTGTGAATTTTGGCTAACCAAGGTGAAATTCTTGGGAATGTGGTGTCAACTTTGGGTGTATCCATGGACTCAGAGAATGTTGAGGCAGTCATGAGTTGGGAGAGGCCAAAGTCAGTCTTCGAGATACGCAGTTTCTTGGGATTGGCAGGGTACTACAGGAGGTTCATTGAGGACTTCTCCCAATTAGCTACACCTAAGACGAGATTGACCCGAAAAGAGGTCAAGTTTGAGTGGAATGATTCGTGTGCGAAGGCATTCCAGTAGTTGAAGAAGAGGCTTACTTCTGCCCCTATTTTCATAGTTCTAGAAAGGGGATAGAGGTACACAGTGTATTGTGAAGCCTCGAAGGATGTCTTGATTGTGTTTTGATGCAATCAGGAAAGGTGGTGGCTTATGGCTCTCGACAGTTAAAGAATCACGAGCAGAACTTTTCAAACTACAAAAGTTTGAAGTATACCTTTACGCAACGGGACGTCAATATGAGGCAATGTAGGTGGATGGAGTATTTGGAAGACTATGACTTCACTTTGTATTACCATCTCGGTAAGGCAAATGTGGTGGCTAATGCACTCAGCCAGAAGTCACAGGGAGTCTTGGCTAATGTGGCTTCCTGGGAGTGGCAGATGCTCAAGATTGTGGGACAATTTGGGCTACATTACAAGGATCAGACTCAGGGTGTTTTAGGGAGCTTGGTGGCTACACCTTCCCTACTGAGCAAAGTGGTTAAGTTCCAGGGGCAGAACCTAGAGTTATCATCTATCAGAGGCCGAGTGCAAACGGGTACCGGTGATAAGGGTTGAGCCATTCACTCAAATGAAAGTCTTCTGTATAGGGGAAGAGTTATGATTCCCCAGTTAGTAGATTTGAGGGAGGAGATCCTTACGGAGTTTCATTGATTCCGATTTGCAGTGCATCTAGGTGGCACAAAGATGTACCATAATCTTCGTCACCAATATTATTGGAGCAGAATGAAGGGACATGTTGGAGACTTTGTCAAACGATGTCTCACGTGTCAGCAGGTCAAGGCTGAGCACCAGAGACCAGCAGGGTTGCTCCAGCCTTTGGAGGTAGCTGAGTGGAAGTGGGAGCATGTCATGATGAATTTTATGACCCACTTGCCATGGACATCGCGGGGACATGACACGGTATGGGTGATGGTAGACCGGCTTATCAAGTCGGTACACTTTTTAACTGTGCGAATGACCTTCACACTAGAGGAATTTTACAGTTTGTGTATACGAGATATTGCCCGGTTGCATGGGGTACTCGTATCTATTGTATCGGATCAGGATCCTAGGTTTATGACTCATTTTTGGGAGAGTTTTCAACAGACCATGGGGACGCAGTTGATAATGAGCACAACTTTTCATCCCCAAACAAATGGTCACTCGGAGAGGACCATCCAGACCTTAGAGGACATGCTACGAGTATGCGTCCTAGATCTCAAGGGTAGCTAGGAAGAGCACCTACCTTTAGTGGAGTTCGCCTACAACAACAGTTATTAGGCGAGCATACAGATGGCACCCTATGAGGCACTTTATGGGAGGCCTTGTTGTTCTCCGGTTTGTTGGACAGAAGTAGGAGAGAGACCCTCTATGGGTCCAAAATTGGTTAGAGACACCTCAGAAAAGGTGGACTTCATACAAAAGCATCTTCTCATGGCTCAGAGCCGACAGAAGAGCTACACAGTCAAACAGCGGCGACCTCTAGAGTTTGAGGTGGAAGATCATGTCTTCTTGAAGGTAATGCCTAAAGAGGAGTGGTCAGGTTTGACAAGCGAGAAAAGCTGTCGTCGAGATATGTCGGGCCTTTTGAAATACTTGAGAGGGTAGGTATAGTTTTCTATCGGTTGGCGTTATCATCAAATCTATCGAGTGTTCACCTGGTATTCCATGACTCCATGCTTCAAAAATACACCCCAGACCCAACTCATGTGGTGGATTGGGGCGAGCTTGTTGTTGATATGGACGAGACCTTCGAGAAGGGACCAGTGCGCATCATGGATAGCCGAGATTAGATATTACGAGGCAAGACCATGAGGCTAGCGAAGGTGTTGTGGCAGCACCGAGGAGTAGATGAGGCGACATGGGAGCGTGAGGACACTATTCGTACCAGTTATCCTTTCTTATTCGAGGATGAAGGTACATTTTTGTAGTTATGAGTATGTTATACTTGTCTCATAGACATGTGATTGAATATGCATGTGTGTGTGAATTTCGGGGACCAAATTTTTTTAAGGGGGGAAGAATGTAAAACCCGGGTAAATTTAAATTTTTTTTGAAAAAGAGCAAAATGATAATTTTTTATTATAATTTGAAATTAAAATACGTATTTTTTTAGATCTCGGATGCCGAAACGGACCTCACCGTTGGATTTGTCTCGCGAAAATTAGTTACCTAGACAATTTTTGTTGAATTCTAAGATAGTCATAGTTTTCACGTTTTACGAGATAATTGGGTGTCGGGTGACCTCACAAATGTCCCCAACAATAAAATTTATAACATTTTCTTATAATTGAAGGAAATTTCAAATAAAAATAATTTAAACATAAAACGGGACAAAATTAAGTCGTTTCAGGACAAAAATGGACCCAAAAATGGGAAGCGTGTGGTGCGATGTGGACCACGCAATTAAAGACTATAAATAGGCAAAAATATCTAATCTTCCCCACTTGATCAGATGGTTTCTCATGTTAGAAGAGAAAGAGAGAGAAGAGAGAAAAGAAAATTCAAAATCTCCACCTTCTTTCTTCGATCTCGGACCAAGAGTTAAAGTCGAACACCGCCACGAGGACTACGCAACCATACCAAGAACGAAGGATTTCATTGAACATCCAAAAAGGAGATTTGGAGAAATCAATAATTTTGGGCTTGGGAGGTGTTCTTGAAGCTTTCTACTACTCGTGTCACGCTCCAAGAGGTAGGGTTCCCTCCTACTTTGGTTTATTGCTAACCTAGGATGTCAATATGGAATGGGTAGGTGTATAGCTATATGTGTCACTTACCTATTGTTATGTAAATGAGTAAATGGGGATGAAAATGACTTAAGCCAATTTTTAGTTTGAATTTGGTGTAAGGGATTACTTGTGGAATTTCTTGGAACTTGTTGTTATGTGGGCAATTTTGTGTGATAACATGATTTGGTGCCTTGAAGGTGTTTTGCTAAATGCCTATGTGACAACTAAGTTTATTATGGCATGATATGTGCTTATATCGTGCCTTGTGAATAAAGTATGTTATTGACATAGATTGTGTAATAACATGCTTGTGAATTATTGTTGATACATGTTGTTAATATATTAGCATCATGATAAATTGTAGTAATTATATGCTTACGATATATATTGACACGGGATATGTTGACATGCGGTTTAAATTGCTCATTTGGCATTCATTGCATTTTGAGCATGAAGTTGGCGTCACATTCATAGGCATGATGCATGGATGTGGGTGTGTGTGTACATGGTGAAATCAAACACCATACTTGGTGATTGATGGGTGGACTTGTGTCGGGTATAGCAAGTAGGGATAGACTCTCCCTCGGGTGCAAGACCCGGCTACTTGGTTCATACACTCCCTTGAGGTGAAATTTCATAAAAGTGCATTGATTTGCGAAACCTGCGGTGCGATTCGAAAACTCCGCTACCCAATAAAGACACATGATTTTGTTTTATAAAATACTTGGTTTGTACACTCTCCTGAGATGAAATTCCAGAAAAGTGTACTTATTTCTATAAAATGGTCATACAATGTATAACATCCAACAGCGATTCGATTTTATAAACACATAACTTTTACTTAAAACCATCATTGAATGTAATTCATCAATGACAGATTTATTACACATTGGCATTGCATTGTGTGGTGGGAGTCCGTGTGGACTCGGGTTAAAGTGCATGAGTGAATATCATCTCATATCATGACATGACATGGTAGGATTCCAACATTGAATGACATATTCTTGTTTGGAATGGAAAATGATTGTTGATTGTTACATGTTCACATTTCATATGCATCTAAGGGGGGAGTAGCCTCTGTAGGAGATACTTTATTGAGCATAACTCACCCTATATGAAAAAATATTTCAGGTGCGGGATATACGCCAATGGAAGGCCCTCATATGGGACTTCAAGGATGAAGAAAGCCGAGATATGACTTTATTTTGAGTTTTTGTAAAAATGTTATGAAAATTTAGTTATGGTATGTAAATTCATGTAAATGAATGTGATAGAACTAGTATGGATCATATATAATGTGAAAAACTTCATTAAACATGTATGAGATGGTTTTGGAATGGATTGGAAATGAAAAACAGGTGAAGCAGGCAAAACTGGACAAAGCATACCGGTATGGCGTACCGGTATGACGAGGTCCAGTGGATTACCCGTA
The DNA here is from genome assembly GCA_963454935.2 of Ilex paraguariensis. Classification (NCBI taxonomy): domain Eukaryota; kingdom Viridiplantae; phylum Streptophyta; class Magnoliopsida; order Aquifoliales; family Aquifoliaceae; genus Ilex; species Ilex paraguariensis. Next base: position 153,817 of record CAUOFW020009680.1, on the reverse strand, counting down.
TCAGTATGGATTTCTCCACAGGGTTATCCGTACCAGTATGGCTTTTCCAGTGGGCAACTCGTACCGATATGGCCTACCGGTACTTTTTCCAAAAATCTAAAATATTAAAATTCTTTTGCCAAGCCTTTGGGCTATGAGTTCTCTAATTCCAAGGATATAAATGGACAAAAAATAAGTATGTTTTGTGGTATATTGGACCCAATTGGGTCAAATGGCAAAATATGCATATGTTATACAAGTGGATAACAATCCCGATTAAAGGGATTCTATTGACGTGATGTCGAATTGGATGACAATCACAAGTATTTCCGCGGGTTGACTGGTAGTCAATGATTTATAAAGGACCCCCGGTTTTAGGATTGTCACAAGATATTATTGCACAAAATTGGATGGCTCTCAGATTAATTATGATTGAAGGGTCAACAGGTCGAGGTTACCCATGCACTAACTCTTTCCCAAGATGGGAGTATTAGAGCTAGTGATTGAAAGGTTCTTTAGACTTTTCTAGTCTAGCTATTGTAGTAGACCGTTATAGGTGTGTATGTTATGTTGGATAGGAAAGTTTGTGTATACTAAGTAAATGTGATGCGTGTGAATTTTTATCAATACGAATTTGCAGTTTTATAGCATAGATAAATATGAATCTCTCAAATGAATAGAATTTTAGAGAAGAGGGAGGGTTTACATGTCCTTAATATAGTTAAATAAATGGTAGACAACAATCAAATGATTGAAATGATGAGTAAAGTGGTAATGACTAAAGTGTGCTTACACACTGTTAACGTATGACTGTGTAAGATATTGGCTTGTAATGGATAATAAGAATATGCTGATTTTCCTTACTATCAAATATAGCCTTAAAGGCAAATGTATATGGCTTTGGTGACATATTCTTTTTAATTGGCAATGGGATAGCCTGTGGTGCATTGCCTAAAGGGCAGAAATATAGTTTGTGTGGCGAATAGTCTAGATGGCTGATGTGGCCTTACTGGCAGATAAGATCCATGTGGTGAATAATTATAGCCTATGTGGCACAAATTATAGTCTTAATTATTTCCGTTATGTTATTTTTGGGGTGTACAACACTTTTGAGGCAAAATAGCCATGATAATTGATTTGTGATGTTAATGGCAGGATATATTTGCTTCGAGTGGCGAATTGTGTTGCATTAATGGAAGATTAATATTTATAATGACTTCATGGTTTGTATCTAGCATATTTATTCCAGGCCACACTTCTTTGGTGTAATAGTTGAACTATGGTGTTATGGTGTTTAACAAACAATTGATATGTTCATTAAGAATGAACATATGATTAATTTGATTGCAAAGTTATTTCTATGTCTAATAGTCTGAATGTGTAATAAGGTAAATCCTTCAGCTTGAGTGAAGGAATGGGAATAAAAGTGGTAGTGATATGATCCAACGAGACAAAGTAATTTGAGGGACTAGGGAACTATAAGTTTTTAGATATGCCCCTTAATGATATATTTGATCAATTGTAAGAGGCTAAAGTGTATCCTAGGATTGATTTGAGGATTGTATATCATTAGTGGAGAGTAACAATTAGTAATATGTTCGAAATATTTTTTCGCACCAGATTTGGGTACAATGATTTTCTAGTTATATGTTTTTTTGATTGACGAGTACTCTAGCAAATTTTATGGATCAAATGAACAAGGTATTACAACTCTTTCTAGATTACTTATGAATGATGTTTTGATGTATTTTTTAAAATAGAAAGAAACTTGGGCAATGGTTGAGGATCGTATTATGAATTATACGGGACAAATAGTTATGTGTTGAATTTAGAAAATGTGAGATTTGGTATGACAAAGTGATTTTTTGAGAATATAACGTGACAAGAGGAAAATTATGATGAGGTAAAAGCAATAGGATGGTGTATCTGAGATCAGGAGTTTCTTGGAATGGTAAGTTACTATCATAGATTCATTCAAGGTTTTAACTTTTACGTCATTAATTTTACTCACAATAAAGGAGGACATTTTTTAGTGGAATGAGAAATGTAATAAATTTTTCAGGAGTTGAAATTGGGTTAGTTCAACTTCAATGATATTTATTTCTTTTGGAAGAAAAATCTTATGATATATGGTGACGTTTTGTATTAAAGGTTGGGTTGTGTGCCGATGTAATATAGGGAAGTAATTTTGGATACCTTTGGTTAAATAAAGACAACGAATATACCATACACTAATGTCTAGGGAAGATAAATGAAGTTATGGATGTTTTAAATCATTAAACATCGAGGTTACCAGCTTATGTATAATGTGCTTGTGGTTATATTTTGTTGAGATGGAATCTCTAGACATGGAGTTGTCTTTGATTAAAGCTAATACATTGTTAGCTCAATCCAAGGTGAGAGCTAAGTTGATAAATTGTGCATAGTATGTGTAAACTTAGAATTCTCATTTAAGAATTATAAAGAAGCTAGAGATGGGCTTCGAACTGATTGTGGTAGTAAAAAAAGTGGATATGTTGTTATTTAATTCCTGCATTTATATATTAAGTGACTTGGTGTTCAAAACAAGAGTTCATAGAGAGAGTTATATTGGGAATATGTGGAAATATTATTGATAGATGAGAATGAAATGAAAAGTTATTATGTTTATGACCAAGGCTTGGCATGTTCAATGTATTTGCTAGAGCCACTCTTTATTCTAGAGTGGGGATCAGAACATATTATAATGAATTTCTATAATAATTTTATGTAGATGGGATTATGTATTTGCATAGAGTAACAATATTTACTGTTGTTATAGGTTGTGTATAATAATAGTTAACAAACGAGTGCTAGTATGGCTATACGATATTTTTATGGTAAGTGGTTATGCAAACTATGTGTGGATAGTGGTGTCGTTTAATTTCGAGGTATTCTTTAATTTTGAGATCTGATATGTATCTTGTTTAATTGTTGGAATTTTTATGTTTCAATTGTATTTCTCATTAACATTAGATGTTGTGACACTTGTTTGGTGAAATATTAGTGAATTTGTTGACATATGCGTGAGGCATACTTGGGGTATGGTTATAGTCGTGATACTTGTTTGTGGCCCTAAGGGATATGTGTGAGCAAATGAAATGCTATGAATGATGATGTATTGTTGATACGAACCCAGAAATATTCGAATGTGTGAGTTTATAGACATGTTTTATGTCTTTATACTCTGTAAATGTAACGCCTCAAAATCTACCTTAGACAGCATTAATATCTAAAACCATTCACTTCGTGAGAACAACTAATAAAATCCATAAATAAATAAAATTGCATTCATCATACATCATATCTACAACATCATGCAAAAGAACATGCCAAACCATGGTCATTGGATCAAAAAAGAATATGCCACACTATGGTAATTACATCAAAAAAATAAAACTTACTTTTGTAGTGGAATAAACAAAATATCATTCATACATTGACTCAAAATGCATCCCCTAGTCTAGGAAAAAAAAAGAACAACTCTAGAAATCCCCCTCGGGATCCACATTTCCATCCAGTTGAGCTTCCCAAGCTACCCGCTCATCAACCCTGAGCTCTTCCTCTAAACCGAGATCTGAAAATAAATATTATTTGTAAGGGGTGAGCACTAAGCTTTGTAGAAAAATCCTCCCAAACTCGAACAAGGTTAAAAAAACATATAAAATTCGTCGGTCTCATTTTACAAATATCATATAGGACTTTTAAAAGAAAACAATGGCAGTCATCCGATCTCAAGTTTACGCAACATCAATATATAGACTGAAGAAGTGAAACCAATTTTCAAATGATAAACCATTCCAACAATAAACCATTTCAACCATATTTGTATCTGTATCTCAGGTATGCTGTAAGATTTCGCATGAATACACATATTGAGAATATCCTAGCCCACACACACACTCAATACCGACGCATCGGTAGTGACGATCCAACCTAAGAATAGAATACTAACCCTCAGCCTCGATATCACGTGAGCTCTAGTCTCAAGGACATCAAGAAACAATGATTTCATAACATATATGTAAGATTTAAAGTCAAAACATATATATACATATATAAGCTCTAGTCTCAATGAACAGGAGTGAGAAGAAACCCCTACATTGCTTCCTTAGCGTTGTGTGGGGAAACTAGAGATTTTGATCCAATCCAATGTGAAAATTCCCTTCAATATTGTGTTTCTCCCCTTCCTTCTTACTCTCCAAGGCTCTCTAGTAGTTAGAATTGATGAAATGGGACTAAGAGAGGTGTCCTTAGGTATTTCTACTGTAAAAATCAAAGAAAAATCCTAAAATTGATCAGGGCCATTTTTAGGGTAGCGTTCGAATGGTCCTTGGGCATCCAGACGGTTCAAAGTCCCTATTTTTGATAAAAATAAAGTTTATGGATAAGGAGTACCGTTCAGATGGTGCTTGTAGTGTCCGGACGGTGGTAACTTTCTGTCCCAACTTAAAGAGCAATTTTCACCTATTTAAAAGTCGATTCAGGAAATGTTCGTGACATACACTTTTGTAGCTCTTGAAGTCCAGTTTCTACTGTCCAATAATCAACTCAATCAGAGTTTTGATTAAAATGCTATGACTAAAGCACTAAAGATAGTGTCAAATCCTTTCCTACCCTAATTCTTTCTAAGATGCGGTTTAACTCCGAAATACTTTCTAAATTTTAATACACTACATATTACCTCTCACAAGGTTTCTCGATCTTGTTGATTCAATGAAAATCTTATTTTGACCTAAAAATATTTAGAAACTTACCTAACAACCCTTCCCAATTTTAAATGCCTTCGAAACTTAAACCTCACAATCAATTTTCCTCCCTAGTATTTATTCCTACTTTTGCAATTTATATGATTCATTCTTACGTCATTACATATATAAGAATTACTAAACAATTACATTACTATATTAGTATAAACATGTGGGGATTTACAGTAAATATTTGGTTAATATAATCTAATTCGGTTATTGTGACATAGCATTTGAGTTGGATAAAGATTTATTCTCTGTTGAGCAGTTAATGGAAATCTTGGATTGTATGGAAAAAGGTGTTACACAAAAAGACTATTTTGTTAGTGAATGTTTTGTGGCTCAATCATTTGGTAGGAAGGGTGACATGGAGAAAGGAAAGCTTATGCAAGCTCAATATTTTTATTTGTTTACCTATGATAAGTAAATTTTGGGGATCAAAATTTTATATAGAGGGGGAGAGTTGTGAGACCCGAATTTGCAAATGCATAATATTTATTAAACGTTAGGGTCTAATGGTTAATTTAAGATAATTAGTTTGGGGGTTAAATTACAGTTATTGGAATAATGGGAGTTGGGCGTTGAATAAAATCATAAACCCTAGTGATTGAATCTTGTGATAAAAATTGTGTATGGATATTAATCATAAAATGGGAAAACATATTTTGGGTGTAATTTATAAGAGATTATAACTAATGAGGTGGTTATAAGAAGGAGGGGAAACAAAGGGTTATCTAAGTGGAATTTAGGGGGGGGGGGTTTGGTGTGCCAATAAAGACAACCGTCACTTTTTGGCCCAACCTTTTCCTTATATATATATGTATATAGTTTATATGTGTGTGTGTGTATAAAGTTAAGTTTTAGAGAAAAGAGAAGGGGAAATGAAATATAAAAGAGAGGGAGGAGTTAAGTTTTTATGTTTAGGTTGTTTTTGGTATTGAGTTGAAGAATTCATAATTCTTGAATTTGTTCCACTTGAATTTTTTGGTGGGTATGGAGAAGAAGTCCCTTCCGTTAGGTAAATCCTTTTATTTTAATTTATGTTTTGTGATTTATTGTGGTTATTGGGAAGAGTTTGATATAAGGGTTGTAATTTTGGTTTTGTGGGGGAGAGGTTTTGATTTCGTTTTTGGCTCTCGGAATTTGATTATTGGGTAAGAATTTGTATGTAAATAATGTTTATAATGGATGTGTAAGGGTTTGTGGGTGTTAAGTTGAGAGAAATAGGTTGAGAAAGAAGATAGAACGAAGAAATTTTTCTGCCAGACAGACTTCTACTAGTAGGAGATGGTGTCCTACCAATAAAACAACATTCTATTAGACTTCTACCTGTAGGAGATGGTGTCCTACTGGTAAAACGACATTCTTTGACGTGTTCTACAGTAGAAACATGAAATTCTCACCGTCTTGCTACAACGCCTATAATTCGTTGTCCAGTTAACCTCAAACATTCTTTGAACATGTTAATGAGTTTAAATCAATTTTATGATTTTATCTTCCTACAAACAAATCACTAAACCTAAGGGTTTGGGTACATTATAATAAATGGAAGGGGGTATTGGGAAGGTATCGGATTAAGCTCAATTAATCATTTATGCATGCGTACCATAATAATTGTGTGTTGAGAATGATATTTATATGACTTGTGACAATGTATGTTAGGTATTGAGGCAATAACATCATTGGCAAATTCACATGAAATTACACAGGGAGATTGAATTCAGGTTTGGATTTAACTCGAGGTGAGGGTATTGATTCATATTGATTGAAAATGTGATTATGTTTTTATTGGCTATACTCATGTGAAATAGCTTGAAGATTATTTTGTAAGTTATGGACTATGAAATGGTGATTGTTTGTTACTAGCTATATCTATACTACTAATAAAAATACCTTGTATGAAAAACTTTTGATTCATTGTTTTATCATTATAAAAAACTATAAGCTAACATGTCTTGTATTTAAATATGCAGATTATCATTGTATCGCTCTATACTTAAATAACAAACTAACATCTAGCATATCTTGTAAATCTCAATCTTTACAAAACTTCTAGATGGTCATGTTACTCTTAACAGGATATATAAAAACATTATTATTTTTTTCAAAACCCCAATATTAATACGCATCAACAACTTCATTTATATAATATCATCTCCGACGTCAAAAAACCAATATATGTATATTTTTCTCTTCATCCACAATATAAACGATTTAAGTATGATAAAAGTGAGATAATAACTAATTTAGTTATAATTTTTATGTACTTTATCAAATATTTTAATTTGCATTGCCAGTTTATTTATAAATTGCTAGATTGTGAATCAATGACTTAAGGATTGTGGATTGGTGTTGTGTGTGGTTTCAAATACTTGAGTTGATTGTGAGTGCTTACCAATATGTGATTGCCAAGATTACTAGGGCTAAATGGTAGAGATATAATAGCCGAGATTCCTAGGCATGTACGGGTAACGATATAAAGGCTGAGACTCCCGGACATATACAAGTAGCGATGTAATATCTGAGACTCCTGGGCATATATAGGTAGTGATACAATAGCCGAGACTCTCGGGGCATATACAGGTAGCGATATAATAGTCGAGACTCCCGGGCAAATACAGGTTGGGATGAGATTGCCGAGACTTCCAGGTATTATTGGATAGTCGAATATTGGATATGGGATTTTGGATAATGGGTGTTGGGTTTTGGAAGTTGGTTATTGTATGTTAAATTACTCTTTAAATGTGTTTGTGAGTTACATGTATAATTGTAATGTGCTTATGTGTTTTCTTTCTATATGTTTCGAATATACTCACTAATCATATGGTTTGCTCACCTTCCCCCGCCCCTCCCCCCAGTAGTTTGTTTTCAAGTACACGGATTAAGGAAGTGATTCACTGAACAATCTAGCTTGATGTAGAGGTATTGATGTCAAGTTGCACTTTATGTTAAGAGTTATAATGTACGAGTGTTGTAAAAATGTTTAAATGGTATGATGCCCAAGTAGTGGTAACGGTGTGCTATGTTAACGATGTGCTATGTTATATGTGTTTCCCAAGTTTTCTATTATGATGGTTGGATTTGGATATTATTGCAAAAAATTATATTACTCTGAGATTAATTATGATTTAAGGTTAACAGGTTGAGGTTACCCACACCCTAACTGTTTTTCGGGATGGGGTGTGATACTTGCTGATATGAAAACCCATGTAAACATCGAATTGAATGCTCGATATAGGGTCATAAATGCTCGGCATAGGACTATAAAATGCTTGGGTTATGTGCATAATTTGTGCATAACTATAGGACTATCATTTTACTCCTTTAGTTATGGCTGAAAACATCTTACCTCCATGACAAATTATGCACATAACCCACTATAGTTATGTACCTATTTGGCTGATTTTTGGATTTTGAGGGTGTCAAAGTCCGGACGGACTTAAAATCCAAACACTTACAACCTTATCAATTCTAACTGGCATAAGGTTTTAAAATCTGTTCAAGTGATTTTAACGAAGCGTAAGACTACTTCTAAGCTATTTTCTTTTTCTTAAAGATCTAGGAGTTAAATAATTTTCACTGAAGCAACTTAATGAGCTAGGATTTGAAAAATAGGTACCGAGACTAAAAAGAACAATGAGATAAACAACAAAGAGTGTTGTGTAAACAACTAAACTTAGCATTAATTGAAAGAAAGGATTACCGAGGTGATCTTACAATGTAAAGAAAATTCCAAGAAATAAACTAGGAAAATTCCTTTTTTATAGCCTTTTTTATGTATTTATAGGGATGACCTCTAACCACTGAAGACATCTTTTTCACTCATGACTACAATCATGGCCTTTTTGCAAACGTTCTTAGACATGCTTCGAACCATCTGTAACTGATGGCTCATGAAATCACACCTCTTCAATTTTTTGAGATCTATGAAGTCCGTTTTTGTTCACTGTCTCATTTTACTCAGACTCTTTCTGATTTTCTCCAAGCCTTTGGATTTCGCCACATGTCATTCTCAGATGTTTAATATTTGGGTATAATAATTATTGAAACGGTTACTTTTAACCATCCAAATTGACTAATAGTGAGCCTCACAGGCCCAAACAATGTTGTCGCCGTTTTTTTTCCTCCAAAAATATTGTGTTTATTGTCAAAAAAACCCCTTTAGGCTTTTTATTCCTCCATAATCTTCTTCATCCTCCTTTCGAAGTTCCTGTGTCACTCGCATCCCCAGCAAGACCCACAACAAAACAACTTGATGGTGGGATTCGGGTAGCTAGCAAATGTGGGGAGCTCATCCACGAAAAAAAAACTTGAATCTTAAATCGTTGCAAAAACAAGGGATTTGGGTTTTGCAGGTGAACTACAAAATTTCAGCAGAATTTTTTGTAAAAAATTATAACTATAACTTTTGGGCTTTTGTTGGAAAACGGAATACAAATAATCAATAGAGAGTTTTTTCAAGACTGGTAGTTACATGTTAATGAAATGTGACAATTTAGGTCCAGAGGAGAGAGAAAGAGGGCACAAGAGAAAAAGACAAGCCAAAATAGAAGGTAGAAGAATGGGGATACAATTGTCATTTTCCTGATTCCTTTAACAACGTCTGGTTTTTCATTTTGGTACGCAACCATAGTGGTTATATTAAATGCCTATTTTGTTTAGATGTCCCTTTTTTTTTTTTTTTGAATAGACTATTGACAATTTGGGGATCTTTGAAGGCGTGATTCATATATAGATAAATAGTGATGGACAATAATTATACAAATCACACGAATCATTACACAAATGAATTGAGCTATTTATGAAAATTTTGGGCTTGGATGTTAGACATGGGCAGAGCAAGAAATTTGGTTATGAGTGGATGCTGTAACTACCAATTTTCTATTTTTGTCTTTTGATTGATAGAAATGAGATAATACATTGATATTTGTGGTTTGACAACTAAAAATATATTGATTACACAAAGGACAAAAGCCAACATATAGGGCATATCCACACAACAAATTTGAATACATTACATAACAACTTCATTATCAATGCAACCTGAAATTTGATTCTCTAGGTATGCAGTCTTTTCCAATTGGTGTTGCATCAGCTAGCTGTGACATCTTCAATGTCTTGAAGAAAGATCATTACAGGGTTTGGATCCCCAACCATCAGCAAGGAAACATGAATGAAAAAATGTGTCAAGAAGCATGAGAAGCGCTTCAGGAATATATGGCCTGGAAAAAGTAGGTTCCAAAGCTCTTTTGCTGCAAACCCATGAACTGGGTATAGAAACGCATGCTCTTAAAAGTCTTGACCAAATTATCCACAAAATATCTGTGACTGTTTGAATTATTCCAAGAAAATCTCAACTGGGTCTCCAAATCTTAACCCGCTGCTGAAATCATACTCTCGAATACCCATTATCATTTCAACTCATACATATTAAAAACAAAACTAACAGGGCACAATAAAGACCACCATCATGATCACAATGCAACCAGTTAGTACTACTGTCAAGTTTGGATGGAAAAGCTACCATTTCGAGTTTGGTTCAAATTTACAAGGGGTTATGAATATAATTTTAAATGTCAGGGGAGTAAAAGGACTTTGGACCAAACAACAAGAGGTAAAAGGCGGCTTTGCAAAAAATGATAACAATGCAATTGCATACTAGTTTATCCTTTCAATAATCATGTTAAGCATGAGCAAAATAGGCGGCTTTGCAAAAAAAAAAAGTTTTCTATCAACATCATACCTAACGTAGCGCTAGCTAAAAACTGTAATACCTTTTCCCCAATATCTTATAAGATATTTGGTATTCTTGGCTTTGGACTAGTTATAATATACACATCTTGGCTCTTGTAAATTGCCGAAACCATCAGGGACACTTTTGTAATTGAATCCAATGTCATGAAACATGTTTATACCAAGTGGTAGTATATATAGATGTATTCTTCCAAATTATAAAGTCATAGACGATTGTGTAGACTTGAACTACTAGTAGCTAAAGAAGAGGAATGGCTCTTCAAGTTCTCTCCTCGCCTTTCCTTGTCTCTACAACCCTCCTCTCCCCTTTTCATTCATCAAAAAATTCTATTACCATTTGTACCATTAAATCTACTCGTTCTGTTGCAAATGCCATAACTGTCGATGATCATATGATTGCTAGACGATCAGCAAATTACCTCCAAAGTGTCTGGGACTATGATTTTGTTCAGTCACTTACCAGCGATTACAATGTATACTATTTATTTTAGCTTCTATCGAAAATATTTGGTTTTACCAAAGTTTATTATTTATATGTATCTTTTATTGACCTGTAGGAAGAGAAATATGTGATGCAGGCTGATAAGCTGAAAGATAATGTGAAGTGTCTTATTAATGAGGTGACGGACCCATTGGCTAAGCTTGAGTTGATCGACGCTATTCAAAGACTGGGATTAAAGTATCTATTTGAGACCGAGATAAAAAATGCACTGCGTATTGTCTACAAAGAGAGTAATATTTCATGGTTAAGTGATGATCTATATGCAATAGCCCTCCGGTTTAGGCTCCTTAGGCAACATGGTTATAATGTACCCCAAGGTAAACGTTATTTGACAGTTTATTAACTTATATTACTCGATATAACAAAAAAGATAATGACATAAAAATTAGTACTTATTATCTTCACAAATTTAACTCTATTCGTCTCAATCAGGTAAATTAGATCCGTTGAAGCAAGCCTTTTTGTTTTTTTATGTATGTCTTATTTTTTATATTTTTTCCGCATCTACACCACTGCACCTATGAATTTTTGGGCACTTTTGATCAATCTTTGAATGCATAAGATTAGTCCATCCAATATCATAAAAATACAGAAGTTGCATAAAACAGTGAAACACAAAACCTTTGATGCATAATCTAGCTCTATGGGTTATTTCGATGAGATTGTAAAATAAGAATGCAATGAAGATTGAGTGGATTCGCTGCAATGTGTAGTATGGAGGATGAGAGGATCATAGTGTCCTATTTTTAAGCATTTTTTAGCAAGAGGTGTCTGAAACTTTTGACAAATCAAATTACTATAAAGTTGATGAAGTGCTACCATGCAATGAAATCATACAAATTTCATCAGCGATTGATGGACCCTTTCGATTCCTAGAAAGAACTTCTTATGCCTCTGATTTTGTTAAGTAGGAAGTATTACTTTTACAATTATACCAAATTATAAAAAAATGTTCCATGAGTGATTACAATTGCGAAGTACAAAGATCCAGCCTGAAATCATCATGATTTATGGCATCAATGTTAGCTATACAAAAGAAATAAGTTGGGTTAATAATTTATGTTTCTATAATTTTTGTGGGGAGCAGGTGTGTTTGAAAGATTTCGGGACGAGACAGGTAATTTCAAGACAAGCCTTTTTGAAGATGTCGAGGGGCTGTTGAATTTGTATGAAGCTTCTTTCTTTGGTCTGGAAGCTGAAAATATTATTGATCAAGCCAAGGTTTTTACGACGACACATTTGAAAGCTATCATCGGAGATATACCACCAAGCTTGGCCAGAAAAGTAGGTCAAGCTTTGAATATGCCTTTGCATTGGAGAATGGCAAGAGTGGAAGCTAGATGGTTCATCGATACCTATGAGCAAGATCAAAACATGAACCCTACTTTGTTACAATTGGCTAAGTTAGAGTACAACATAGTGCAAGCCGTTCATCAGAAAGAGGTTAGCAAGTTAGCAAGGTATAAGCCTAGTTTTGTATTCAAAAAAATACATTTGTTTCGCAATAATTATAGATTACAAAGGACCATGGTTGTTGATTAGAAGAAATTACTTTTCATTTGCATTCCATTTCCATGAATCTTTTTTAAAATACTTTTCATACAATTTTAACTAATTGACTATAAATTCTTAAATTCTCAGCTGGTGGGTGGATATGGGCTTAAACAAAATCAGCTTTGCCAGAGACAGGCTTGTAGAACACTACTTTTGGTGCAATGGTATTGTATTTGAATCACAGTATGGACCCTTTCGACAGATGGCAACGAAGATAATATGTTTGATTACTACTATAGATGATGTATATGATCTCTATGGCTCACTGGAAGAAATTGAACTTTTTACCGATTTTGTTGACAGGTTTATATGGAGATTTATACTTTTTTATTAAATTTACATACATAGAATCTTTAATAACTATTGATCAATTGTTTATTTTCATTTTTCTTCTTTTTGCTAATTAGTTCAGTAATTTTTTTTCTCTGAAACCTTCAGATGGGATATTAATGAAATTGACAAGCTTCCTCGGAACATAAAGACATGTCTTCTTGCCATGTACAATACTAGCAATGAGATTGGGTATTGGACACTAAAAGAGCGAGACTTCAACATCATCCCGTACCTAAGCAAAGCGGTAGAGCCTCATAATTGGATTATCTTAACCTTATTTATTTCGTCTTTTGTAATGACTACTCGAAAATGTGGCAAGTAGATTTCCACATGAAAAACCAAACGTCGATAATATAGGAATTAAGAAAGGAATGGAACACTAACCACATGCCATAAATTTTGACTGAGAAAGCACACTAGTCCAACTCCTCAGCTATCTTTTCTGAAAAATAAGTTGTGCAGCCTATAGGATTTTGTATGATTAGACTTGAACAGAACTACGGCCCATACAGATTTCCTGTAAGTACTCAGCCCAAACCAAAAGACCTTATTACAAGAAAAATATATTTTATGGCTAGAGTTTGAGAGAGTTGAATAGCGCAAATCATTTTGTATGGATAGGTCTTAGTTCGTGGTTCTAGCCCTAATAATAAAAATGTCAGGATTTCATCGGTGTAATTTGCATTGTTTTACTTTGTAGCAAGGATATTTACTGCAAGAACAATACTATTGTGACATAATGAGTTGTCATCAATGATATGATAATGAATTCATTTAATGTTATAATGAGACCCATCAGTAAATACATTTCACTATCATTTCATTGGTGACAACTCATTATATCCCCAAATTATGTTCTTAAATTATATCCCAATAATATTAGTGTTACTACAAAGCGTTTCTATTTTTGTAGTGGGCAGATCTCTGTAAAGCATACTTTAAGGAAGCAAGGTGGTATCATAGCGGATATAGGCCAACCTTGGAAGAGTATCTTGACAATGCAGTGGTTTCCATTGCTGCACCACTCATGTTAATCTGCAGTTACTTCTTAACCACAGATAAAATTACCAAGGAAGTATTGGACGACATAGACAAGCTTCCGAGTATCATGCGATGCAGTTCAATGCTTCTCCGACTCACCGACGATTTGGGAACGTCGTCTGTATGTTTAACAAAATTCTATTAAAATCGCAACCATGATAATAAATTTGTACATATAGTTGATAATTATGTTAATTTATCAGAATTGCATTAACACTTGGGATATATGTAGGATGAGTTGGCCAGAGGAGACAACCCCAAGGCAATCCAATGTTATATGAATGACACTGGTGCATCCGAAGAAGTTGCTCGTGAATACATAAACAGTTTAGTCCATGAAACATGGAAGGCTTTGAATGGGGAAATGCTCAAAAGCTATCCTTTTTCTGAACCATTTATAAGTGCCAATGCAAATCTAGGCCGTACAGCTCAATGCTTTTACCAACATGGAGATGGTCATGGTGTGCCAGTACCTTGGACTAAAGATCGTCTGATTTCCTTATTGGTCGAACCGATTCCTTTAAACTAGTGGTGAACAGACTGTTTGGCATGATGATTGGAGTAGCATATTTTCTAAATAAGTTCAATATCTGATCAATTTGGCACGATGTATAAGGAACTTTTTGTTGTGTGTGGATTTGCATAATTATTGGTTACTGTTTCTTCGTTTCAAATGTTTTGAATCATTAATGCTACACTGACCAAATTATGAGATTAAATTTGAAGATCAAATGACATGACAATTAACTTGAGCTTTTTATTTTGTATCATGTCATTTGGACTCCAACAAAGACTACAGATAATATACTACTCTGTCATTTAGCTCTAAATTTGGTCGCAAAACTTGGTCAGCATAGTATTAATGGTTTTGAATATGTTAAAAGTATTTTTTCCATCTGCCATGATTTTGTTATCCAGTAAAAATATGTTTTATTCTTCTTTACATTGATTCATTTGATACTTTATATTTTTTTCTCTTCCTAGACGATAAAGATTTTAACCACAATATGAAGGACGCTAAACATTCTACATTTTTTTATCAATCAATCTCCAGTACTACTCTAAGGCTGACATCATATGCTAGGGTAGCGTGTGCGTGTTATTAATATTTTTTTTTTTTTTTTTTTTTTGGGGGCTCTATACCGTATGTTTCATTTACCAGGTAATAGAAAGTGATAAAAATAAAACACAGATAATTACTGAGGTCCTAAAGAATTAGGGCAATAATCTTCGCTATTAAAATAAGAGAAAGTCAAATAAGCCTTCAGATATCTTAAAAACTCACTAGCTATATCCTTCTTTGCAAAAAAAAATTGGGTATGCTTTGGCAGCTTTAAGAAAATTGAGGCACATTTTGACAACTGAAGTTAATTTAATCTCGAGTAAATTTAACAGACACCGCTTGGATTGAGGTCTATTTCACTCACATCCCCTCTAATTTTTCTAAAATATCACTACACACCACCTAAGTTTATATACGAGTTTCACAAACTACTCCTATCGTCAATGCCGTTAGTTACAAGCACAAAAGCTTGTGATGTGTTGCCTTACTTTCTTGTGAGTTACCAAATATACCGCCGACCATATAGAACAAGCAAGACAAACTTTATTGTGGGCAACATCCCATATCAATTTGATTACATAAGATGTTAATTGGATAAAATTGAATGTTAATTTGATGTTAATTTTAAAAAATAATATTAATTTAATAAAACTAAATGTTAAGTTCATAAAATTGAAAGTTAATTGGATATTGATGTTAATTTGGTACAACTGAAAGTTAATTTGATGTTAAATTGAAGAAATAATATTAATTTAGTAAAATTAAATGTTCAATTCAAGAAATTGAATGTTAATTCTATAAAATTGAATATCAATTTAGTATTGATTGATGAAATTGAAGGCTAATTCATGATTACATTTAAAAAAATGATTCTAATTTGATATATTGAATGCTAAATTGATGAAGTCAAATGTAAATATGATATAAGTAAAGATTAATTTGATGTTAATTTGATGAGATTGAATGTTAATTTGCTGCAATAAAATGGTAATTTTATAAAATTTAAGATCAATTTCAAGTTAATTTTGTGAAATTTGGAATTAATTTGTGAAATTTAACGAAGATTTGATAAAATTGGATATTAAATTGATAGTTAATTTGATTAAATAGAATATTAATTTTTTAGTAATTTAATAAAGTTTAATGTGACTTCAATAAAATTGAATATTAATTTGGTGTTACTGTTATGAAATTGAATATTAATTTGGTATTATTTTAATAAAATTAAATGTTAATTAGATGAATTAAATTCTAATTTTATTAATGTGAATTTTAATTTTACAAAATTTAATGTTTGTTTGACAAAATTTAAGGTTAATTTAGTGCTAATTTGATGTTAATTTGATAAAATTAAATATTAATCTGATAAAATTAAATATTGATTAGATAAAATTAAAGGTCAATTTGATGTTAATTTGATATAATTTTGTATTAATTTGATGCAGTTATGTTTTTTTTTTTTGGATAAGAAACGATCAACTACATAACATTAAAGATGTAAAGCATGCTGAAGAGGAGCATTCAAAAAGACAGCAGTTACTCCTCCCTATACAATACAATCTTACATTTGCCGAATATCTAGATAATGTGTAAGCCAACCTATTACCAGCTCTACTAACCCAGGAACAATTAAAACAATTGAAATTGTCAACTAAAACATGAATCCTATCCATAAAATGCCCAATCTTTCTTGGGATTTATTGCCTACCGCAAATAAGGTTGATTCCAGACTTTGAATTGCCTTTGAGAACTACATTGTGGAAACCCGAATCCAACGTCAGTTTAACTACAACAAAGGCTGCCCAAACTTTTGTGTTCCGCCTTGAAGATTCTATTAGCACATCTGCTCAAACCAGCCACAAAACGTCCGTTTCAATCACAGATGATAACACCAACCCTCGCAGCATATTGGACGGAAAAAGATCTCCATCAAAATTAACTTCGAAAAAACCATTAGAAGGAATAGACCATGATGAAGAACCCTCTGTTAGAATTATAAAGAAGTTTTTAAAAACTTTTTAATCCAATTTTCAATTACTATAGACCAATTGAATTGCAGATTTATTTAACTATTGATTTTGAAGGGGCTGACCCCCATTATTACAAGTGTTATGACATTAAATGAGCCCACGTAAGGTTGACAAGATAGGACACGTGACGGAGATATCAGCTTATTAGCCAAATGGTCCTGACCAAACTAACCAATATGGTTCGGCGAAGAGATGAAAGAGCTCGGCTTGTACCAAACCAAACAAATCAAAGTGCTCGGCTCTCGTTAAGACCGAGCTATTTGGAACAGTAGATAGAAGGATAAAGATAAGCCTTTAACTTAGGCATTTTGAATGAACGAATCAACTAAATTGCAGATGACAGGAGGAATTGTTGGAGAAATATTAGCAACTTTCCAAACTGAATCACTGAATTAAAGGAAGATGTGTCATCTTGAATCATAAATCACAGAAACCCTTAGGGGATAACTATCTATAAAACGCAGAAGAAACTAAGGTAAAAAGTACGCTGAACTCTCATTTTCTTCTAGCGATTGCTTTAAAACTATTACTGACTTAAGTATCAGAGTGTCTTCGATCGAAGTATCTCGATCTTAGGCAGTTTGTTCGTTTTGCAGAGAGAAGATTGAGATATCAAGTTTAGAGACATTTCTTACCAAAAGGAACACATCAAATCCCTTGTGAGAGGTATCGTTAATTTTTTGTCTCTTACATTTTGGTGCCATCTATGGGAAATATTCATCAATCGCAACGAAAGGCAACGATGTCAAAACTCAGAACTGTCATTGGATCCCTTGTAGGCATTTTTGTCATGGAAAATTCTGATCCTATATCACTTCCTTCTGATAGCAATGTTAGGTTGCATATTAACAAAAGCCCATTTGGGCCCCATGAGGATGACGAGGTATCCTCAGCAAGTCACAAACGAACTACGAATCAGAACCATCATGGACAAGATCATGGTGAAACCCTCCGTGCCGAGGGGGAAAACCATTCCTTGGCGAAGTTGGTTCAATCTGTACAAGACCGGCTTGATGCTCATAATAAGTTGTTCAAGAAATCTTATGCCAGGGAAAGGAACCTAATAAAGGAGAATGAGGAGTTGAAAGCCAGACTAAAGGAGTTGACCGGAAAAGAGAAGCGTGAAAGGAACAACCGACTAGAAAGTCCCGAAAAGAAGAGAGACAGAACCAAGAATCCTAATGCCGATAAGTATCAGCAGAAAAGACCTCAGATTTTGGAAGAAGACTCTTGGAGGCAGTATATCACCGAAGAACTCAATAACCGCCTGAAAAGGCCAGAACAAAGATCGGCTAGGACCTAGCCAGGAGAGCAATAGGGGAAAAGGGGCGAGTCCCAAGCAAGTTCACCATGGATCGAAAAGGGGCAAGTCCAAGCAAGTTCACCATCCCAAATTTCAAACTCTATGACAGAAAAACAAGTCAGCCTAACACATCAAACATTACAGGCAGTTTATGACCAGCTGCCGAAGAAATGAACCACTACTTTGCACTATCTGCCCTAGCAGTCTTGGGCAGTCGCCCATGAAATGGTTCAACAGTTTGTCAAGGGAATCGATAGATGGATGGTCACAACTAGCCGAGCAGTTCACTGTTTGGTTCATTACCAGCAGTAAGTAGCCAAAAGATGTCGGGGCTCTGCTGACGTTGAAGAAGAAGAGTAATGAAACTCTGCGAGAGTATGCTCATCGATATTGAGAAACGATGAACGAAGTCAAAGGATGCAATCATGAAATTACAGTTGCATCCTTCAAAAATGGGTTTCTAAAGGAGAACCCTTTGTACCAATCACTCACCAGGAGGCCAGCTACAGATTGGGAAGAATTGATGGCAAGGATCGAGAAGTATGCCAAAGTTGACAACGACTTATCCAAAGATGTGGTGAAAGATCACCAAGACAAGAGACAGTTCGGTTGTGAGAAGCTGACCGAGTTGATCAGAGATGGAGGAAGGAAGAATGATAAGGATGGTTATCCCCAAAAATCCCCTTTTCTAGGGGTGAATACGTTGTTCAAAGAGTCGATATACAAGATATTGAATCAGATTAAGGCGAGGCTATTTTTTAACTGGCCCAACAAGTTAACAGGAGATCCCTTGAAAAGAAATCCAAATTTTAGATGCCCATATCACCAGGATATGGGGTATATGACTGAAAACTCCCGATCTGAAGCAACATTTGGAAGAATTGGTTCAAGCTGGACATCTCTTCGAGTTCGTTGAAGATGGAGCAAGAGCTGACAGAGAAAGAACCGAGCTGAAAGGGGACCAAAAAATACCAGCAAGAGTGATAGACGTAATCCATGCCGCCACAAACCCACAAATAGCCACTAACAATGTAGCTAGGGCCTATATCCAAAAAGCCGCAAAAGAGAGAAAGATATTTGAGCTACGATTGACCCCAGAAGTAAGGTCCAAGAGAATGAAGTTAGAAGACTCAGCGGAGATGATTTGTTTCCCTGAGCAGGATTTGATCGGGATCCATCAACCACATAATGATGCGTTGGTGATAACACTTAGGATTGCCAACTATGATATCAAAAGAGTTTTGATTGATCCATGGACTTCCTTAGAAATAATGTACATGGATCTCTTCGAGAAGCTCAGCCTCAAGCAGACGAATCTGAAGCCCTCAAATACTTCACTGATTAGTTTTACTAGAAAAAGAGTTCTTCCTAGGGGAAAGATCACACTGTCTGTAAAGACCGGACCAGTTTGCATTATGACCGAATTCCTGGTAGTGGATACAATCTCGGCTTATAATGCGATGATGGGCTGGTCCTGGTTACATGATATGAAGGCGGTACCATCAACGTACCACCAGATGCTGAGGTTCCCTTTGCCTTAAAGAATAGTAAACATCCGAGGAGACCAGGTTAGTTCCATAACGTGTTTACTGGCCTTAGTCAAAACTAAAGACGGAATAGAGGTTCAAGAGAGGAGTCCAATTGCCTAGGAGGTAAAATAGCAATCAACACCTGACAGCTCGGTTGATTTATGCCGAACAGCTATCATGAAAATCCCTAAAGTACCTTTATGTACAAAAAAGGAAGCGACATACCAAACAAAAGAAGACTTGACTAAAGTATCTTTAGACAAGGATGGAGATCCAAAAAAGTACTTTCTATTGGGGATGGCTCTTACACCCGAGTAGAAAAAAGAGCTTGTGACCTTACTACAAGAATATGCTGATATTTTCTCCTGGAGCACGAGTGATATGCCCGACGTATCGTCCCAAGTGGCATGTCATCGATTAAACGTCGACCCTAACTTCAATCCAGTTAAGCAAAAGCTCAGGAGGTCGGCACCACAGCATCAAGATGCAGTCAAGGAGGAAGTAGCTCGATTGCTAGAATCCCAAACAATTAGGGAGGTACAGTATCCGACCTGGTTGTCAAATACAATGGTAGTGAAGAAGAAGAACGGGAAATGGAGAGTCTGTGTTGACTTCACCGATCTCAACAAAGTCTACCCTATAGATAGCTTTCCCTTGCCAAAAGATTGATTAGTTGATCGATGCAACTGCCGGGCATGAGCAAATGAGCTTCCTAGATGCCTATAGGGGGTACCACCAAATCCCTTTTGCCGAAGAAGATTAATAAAAGACTGTCTTTATAATGTCAGAAGGGACATACTATTACAGGGTAATGTCCTTCTGGTTGAAGAATGCTGGGGCGACATATCAAAGATTGGTAACCAAAATGTTTTCACACATGATAGACAGTACTATTGAGGTCTTTATCGATGATATGGTAGTGAAGATTCGAAGGGCCATCAGTCATTATTCTGACTTGAAAAGTACATTTGATGTTTAGCGAAGATACGAGATGAAATTAAATGCTTCGAAGTGTGCATTTGGGGTTGGATCGGGGAAATTCCTTGGCTTCCTAGTTACCCACTGAGGAATAGAAGTAAACCCTGATTAGGTAAAGGCAATTGCCGAATTGTAATCACCTCGGACTATAAAGGAGGTACAGAGGTTGACTGGAGTGGTAGCTGCACTCGAGAGGTTCATATCCCGAGCGTCTGAAGAGTGCAGACCATTCTTCCAATCAATCAAAGGAAAGAAAAGGGCACTCTGGAGTTAGGAATGTGAGGAAGTGTTTGTAAATCTTAAGACATATTTAGCCTCACCTCCAATCCTCTCAACCCCATTGCCCGAGGAGAGGCTTTTCCTCTACCTAGTTGTGTCAGAACATGCTGTGAGTGGGGCGTTGATGAGGAATGATTGTGAAAGGCGAAAACCCATTTATCACGTAAGCAGGATGCTCTTAGATGCCGAGTTGAGGTATACTCCATTGAAAAAGCTCGCTCTCGCACTAATAAGCTCAGCTAGGAAATTCAGACATTAATTCCAGGCCCACCGAATCATAATGCTCACCGACCAACCATTAAAGTCACTATTTCAAAAATCCAACCTATCCGGACGCGTTGCAAAATGGGCAGTCTAGCTCGGAGAATTCGATGTTGTGTTTGAATCGAGGAAGGCGATCAAGGGCCAGGTAGTGGCAGACTTCATCGCAGAATTTCAATCTAAGCGTAGCTCAGCACAGAACGAACAAATTGAGGTCAATTAGAAAGCAAGGCACGATGGCGGTTGGACCCTATTTGTTGATGGATCTTCGAATCAAAAAGGTGTCGGCATTGGCCTCACTTTAGTGAGTCCAAATGGTTGTCTGTTGGAGAAAGCCAATAGGCTCGACTTCCATATCTCAAACAACGAAGCTGAGTATGAATCCTTGATAGCTGGAGTAAGGCTAGTACCCGAACTAGGGGCAATGAAGTTTCATATATTCTTTGATTCACAACTGGTGGTGAATCAGATAATAGGGGAGTATGTAGCAAAGGATGAAAGAATGATGGCGTATCATGCCTTTGCAGAAAAGGAACTAAGAAAAATACTAGAATACTCAATCCAGAAAGTTAGATGAGCCAAGAATTCGCATGCTGATACTCTGGCTTCACTAGCCTCAACACTTGACCAGGAAATTGAAAGAAATCTAATCATTGAATTCCAGCCCGAGCCTAGCATTTTGCTAATCAGTTTGGATGAAGTGTTACATAATGAAATTGAGCGGAGCTGGATGGACCCCATAATTGGCTTCTTGAAGAATGGTGACCATCCCGAAGGCAAGAAAGAAGCTCACAAGCTACGTCTGAAAACAGCCAGATTCTGATTATCTCCGAAAGACGAGCTACACCGGCGCTTATTTGGAGGCCCATACTTGAAGTGTGTACACCTGAAAATAGTACCTGACTTTCTATCCAAAATTCATGAAGGAAGTTGCGGAGCACATACAAGTGAAAGATCTCTGGCGCACTTAGCTATCTCTCAAGGTTTTTGGTAGCCATACATGCAGAAGGATGCCCAACAATTTGTTAGGAAGTGTGAAAAATGTCAAAAATTTTCACCAATACCGAGAAAACTATCCCAGGAGCTCCTTCCATTGGTGAGCCCGTAGCCATTTGCACAATGGGGGTTAGGCATTATAGGTCCTTTACCTCAGGCCCCTGGTAATAAGGAGTATTTTCTTGTTGCAACTGATTATTTCACTAAGTGGGTGGAGGCCGAGAGCCACTAGCAAACATCAGAGATACTGATACAAGGAAATTTGTCTGGAAGTACATCATCACCAGATTCAAAATCCCACATACACTTATTTTTGATAATGGCACATAGTTCGACAATAATCCCTTCAAAGCATTCTGTAAACATTTTAGAATTAGGAATCACTACTCAACCCCGACTTATCCTCAGAGTAACGGACAAGTAGAGATTTCCAACAAGACAATCATAGATGGAATCAAGAAAAGATTAGAGGACGCCAAGGGAAGATGGGTGGAGGAGTTTCCAAGTGTTCTGTAGACGTCCCGAACCACACCTCGACGCTCAACCGACGAAACCCCCTTCACCCTAGCTTATGGAATGGAAGTAGTAATTCCGTTAGAAATTCGTTTACGTTGCTAAGGACTGAGCTGGTTGAAAACAATAATAACGATGTTGTTGTCTCTCGAGATCTCGACTTGGCAGACGAGAAAAGAGAACAAACAGCTATGGGACACCCCAAAATTCGGGGGTCCGTTGATTACCCATCAACCCGCAGAATACCCGTGGATACTGAATAATTCGATATCACACCATTATGCTCCATTTACTGGGAACCATAATTTTGACGACATTCAGGCAAAGTCTCTTTTGTACGAGAAGCTCTACCCAAAACTCAACCTGTGCAATTATATAATAACAAAACCCATCCGAGGTCCAATATTCAACAATGACCATACTGGGTCCAATTATAAGTAAACATTGGCCACACCGAGTCCAATTATCCATATTTATATCAACACATGCAAGGTTAGTTTAATAATAGTTTATATAAGTTCTATTACAATTATTTGCAAAAGATTACATGCCCAAAACATTATTTCCACAAATGTTTTACATTAACACAAAATAAAGCCACATTCGGCTTTCTTCAAATATGAGGGTCCAAAGTGGAGCCATCCACTGATGTATCTCTCTCACCTGAAATGTTTTCCCGTATAGGGTGAGCCAACGGCCCAATAGAATAATCCCTACAGAGGCTACTCTCCACCTTAGGTGCATATGTGGTGTGTATAAGCAACAAACAACATTTAACAATCATTCCATACAAGAATATGCATTAAATGTGGAATGTAATCATGTCATGCCTTGAAATGAGATGATACTCACTCATGCACTTAAACCCAAGTCATCATCGACTCCCACGACACAATGCAATGCCAAGGTATACTGAATCTGTCAATTGACGAAAAAATTCACCAAATGATCATTTGAAATAAAAGTTGTGTTATTATAAAACCATTGATGGGTGTTACTCATTGTATGAGTACTTTGTAAATCAAAATCTTGTGTCTTGTTGGGCAACAGATTTTGGATTTTATACCATTGGTTCCGTACACCATATTACACTTTTCTAAAATTTCACCACAGGGGAGTGTATAACCAAGTCGCTGGGTCTTGCACCCGAAGGGGGAATCTACCCCTTCTTGCTATACCCGACACAAGTTTTTCTTTCACGCAACCATGTGACTCATTCGGATTTTCAACACAACTTTCCCGAGTCCACCCATCAATCACCAAGAATGGTGTTTGATTAACCATGCATATACACACCCACACTTATGACTCATGCCCATGAATGTGATGTCATGTTTTCGTGCATATGCAATGTGATGCACCATTGCACAACAACATAATGTTCAATATGCTATGAATGACATATGAATAATTTCCAACACATCTATGGTAAATTATATCCTAAGCATATAAATACCATATTTGTCACAATGTCAATATATATCAAAACATGCATATATGAACAAGTACATTTCAATCATAAATCATATCATAAGCATATGATTTCACATTACCACATTATCCAAGCATGTTATAACATAATCTCATGCAATTAACACACTTTATTTCACAAAGGTATTTTATCAAATACCTTAAAGGCACTCAAGTCATATATTCACATAACCATTCCAAGTAACCACATAGCTCAAGAAATCATACTAAGTGGTTTCTACAAACCATTTCAAGTAACCACATATTACAAGAAACAAAACTTCTTCAAGATAGAATGTATATTCCATCCATTTCTCATATCCACCAAAACATCAACCTCATGCAAAGGCTATACAACCCCACATGCTTAAACCCCTCTCTTATGAACACCATGGGTTAGAATGAACCAAAGTAGGAAAACCCTACCTCTTGAAGCATAAATGAATACTAGAACCTCCATGAACACCCCAAAAAGCTCAAGACTTTGATTTCTCTAAAATCTCGCCTTTTGATATTCGGTGAAAATCTTCATTCTTGGTACCCACGCGTAGCCCTCGTCACGTAGAGCAACTTTAATTCTTGGCTCGAGCAATTCCGACCAACGGATCTTTGGAAAATCGAAGGAGAATGCTTAAGATTTTTGGTTTTTCCCTCTTTGCTCTCTTAATCTCTGATACAGCTGGCCATAGGGGAGGAAAAAGCTGATATTTCAGATATTTTACCCCTATTTATAGTTTTAAAGACTTGGCCCTCGTCGCGCCAAGTGTCCTCCTTTGTCCGGGTCCGTTTTTCGCTCCGAAACGATTAATTACATTCTGGTTTAAGTTCAAATAAATTTTATTGGAACTTTAACTTAATTTTAAGGGAATTTTAAAAAAATTATTTTTTGGAACCTTTAAAATGTCATTCACCTCGCAGTCGCCTCAAACGACGTACAAAAATCTGAGTATCTTAGAATTCGACAAAATTTGACAAGGTGACTAGATTTTGTGATACGAACCCAACGACGAACTCTATTTCCTCATCCGAGGTCTAGAACATGAGTAATTTAAATACGTATTAGGATGGAAAATTACCATTTTGCCCTTTCTACGAAAAAGTTTAAATTTTTCCGGGTTTCACATTCTTCCCCCCTTAAAAAAATTTCGTCTCCGAAATTCACATACACATGCACATATAGTCATATGCATGTGCAACATTGAAATAATGCTAAAAGACTATAAGAATGTACCTCCATCCTCGAATAAGAAAGGATAATTGGTACGGATGGTGTCCTCGCACTCCCATGTCGTCTCCTCTACTCCTCGGTCTTGCCACAACACCTTCACTAGCCCCACGGTCTTGCCTCGTAAAACCTGTTTTCGGTTATCCATGATACGCACCGGTCCCTCCTCGAAGGTCCCATCAACATCAACAACAATCTCTCCCTAATCCACCACATGAGTCGGATTCGGGGTGTATTTTTGGAGCATAAAGACATGAAAAAATGCATGGATACCCGATAAATTTGGTGGTAACGCCAACCGATAAGCCATTACACCCACCCTCTCGAGTACCTCGAAGGCCCCGATATACCTCGGCGATAGCTTTCCCCGCTTACCAAACCCAACCACTCCTCTCATAGGCATCACCTTCAAGAAGACATGATCTCCCACCTCAAACTGCAGAGGTCGCCGCCGTCTGTCGGCGTAGCACTTCTGTTAGCTCTGAGCCGTGAGAAGATGCTTCCGTATCAAGTCCACCTTCTCAGAGGTGTCCCTGACCAAATTCGAACCCAGAGAGGATATCTCTCCCACCTCCGTCCAACAAACTGGAGAACAACATGACCTCCCATATAATGACTCATAGGGTGCCATCTGTATGCTCGCCTGATAATTGTTATTGTATACAAACTCCACCAAGGGTAAGTGATCTTCCCAGTTACCCTTGAGATTTAGGACGCATGCCCGTAGCATGTCCTCTAAAGTCTGGATAGTCCTCTCAGACTGACCGTCCATCTGGGGATGAAAAGCAGGGCTCATCATTAACTGTGTCCCCATGGCTTGTTGGAAACTCTCCCAAAAATGAGCTGTAAACCTGGGATCCCGGTCTGATACAATAGATACGGGCACTCAATGCAGCCAGACAATCTCCCATATTTACAACCCGGAGAATTCCTGCAGTGTGAAGGTCATCCGCACCGCTAAAAAGTGTGCTGACTTGGTAAGCCGGTCCACTACCACCCACACCGCATCATGACCTCGTGATGTCCGTGGCAAGTGGGTCACAAAATCCATCGTGACATGTTCCCACTTTCATTCAGCTACCTCTAAAGGCTGGAGTAATTCCGCTGGTCTCTGGTGCTCAGCCTTAACCTGTTGCCACGTGAGACATCGGCTAACAAAATTTTCAATGTCTTTCTTCATCCCGCTCCAATAATATTGGCGACGAAGATCATGGTACATCTTCGTGCCACCTGGATGCACAGCAAAATGAGAACAATGAAACTCTCTAAGAATCTCTTCTTTGAGCTCTACTGACTAGGGAACCACAATTCTTTCCCTAAATCGAAGACTACCATTCGAGTGAATGGCCCAGTCCTCGTCACATGTACCTAACCGTACTCGGTCCCTGATGGATGATAGCTCTGTGTCCTGACTCTAGGACTCAATCACCCTGCTTAGTAGAGACGGCGTAGCCACCAAACTCCCCAAAGTATCCTGAGCCTGACCCATATAACATAGCCCGAACTATCCTACAGTCTTGAGCATCTGCCACTCTCGCAAAGCCACACTAGCCACAACTTCCCATGACTTTCGGCTGAGTGCATCAGCCACCACATTTACTTTATCGGGATGGTAATACAAAGTGAAGTCATAATCTTCAAGGTACTCTATCCACCTGTGTTGCCTCATGTTGAGGTCCCGTTGTGTAAAAATGTACTTCAGACTCTTGTGGTCTGAAAACACTTCAAACTGCTCGCTATACAGGTAGTGACGCCAAGCCTTCAAGGCAAAGACAATGGCTGCCAACTCCATGTCATGTGTGGGGTAATTCTGCTCGTGATTCTTTAGCTGCCGAGAACCATAAGCTACTACCCTCCCGGACTGCATCAAAACACATCCCAACCTGTCCTTCGAGGCATCACAATAGACCGTGTACCTCTGTCCCCGTTCTAGAACTATCAAAATAGGAGCCGAAGTAAGCCTCCTCTTCAACTCCTAGAATGCATTCTCACAAGAATCATTTCACACAAACTTGACCTCTTTCCGGGTCAACTTCGTCATAGGCGCAGCCAATCGGGAGAAATCCTCAATAAATCGTCGGTAGTACCCCGCCAATCCCAAGAAACTACGTATCTCGAAGACTGACTTCGGTCTCTCCCAATTCATAACTGCCTCAACCTTCTCCGGATCCACAGATACACCCGAAACCGACACTACATGCCCCAAAAAATTTACCTCCTTAAGCCAAAATTCACACTTGCTGAACTTGGCATACAACTGATGCTCTCTCAATGTCTGGAGAACAATCCTCAAGTGACCCTCATGCTCCTCCTCAGACTTGGAATAGATCAAGATGTCATCAACAAAAACTACAACAAATTGATCTAAATAGGGTTGGAACACCCTGTGCATGAGGTCCATGAATGCCGCTAGAGCATTCGTCAATCCAAATGGCATCACTGTGAACTCGAAATGCCAATACTGTGTTTTGAATGCCGTCTTAGGGATATCTTCCTCCCTAACCCTCAACTGATGGTAACCGGTATGAAGATCTATCTTGGATTAGACCCGTGCCCCTCTCAGCTGATCAAACAAGTCATCAATTCTCGGCAAAGGGTACCTATTCTTGATAGTAACCCTATTCAACTGCCGATAGTCTACGCACAATCGAAGGGTTTTATCCTTCTTCTTAGCAAACAACACCGGAGTGCCCCAAGGTGAAGTGCTCGGTCTAATGAAGCCCTTGTCCAATAATTCTTATAACTAGACCTTGAGTTCTTGCAACTCAGCTGGTGCCATCCTGTGTGGAGTCATAGAGATAGGCGATGTACCGGAATGCAACTTAATGGTGAAGTCTACATCCCTATGTGGAGGTAATCTCGGTAGCTCATCTAGAAAAACATCCTTATACTCACATACAACCCGAGGAAGGCCCAACTCCTATCTCGCCTCGTCCTCTAGGGTAAGGTTTGTAAGCCAACCCATCAATTGTCCGTGCCATCTAGAGTCATACACAGCCTGAGATAAAGCATCACGCTTTTCCCCCTAGAACTTGAAACAAATACCCTCCGGCGTATAAGCAGTGACCCTCTTTCGATCACAATCAATGACTACCTGATGTACCGCCAACCAATCTATACCAAGGATAACATCAAACTCAGACATGTTCATGACCCTAAGGTCCATGGTGAGTAGAATCCCCAAGATCTCTAATTCACAACCCTGACATATCTGATCAATTCTCACCCTAGCTCCTAGGGGAGAACTCACCTGCAATGGTTCTTCCAAGGTCTCAACCTCTAAGCCCAAGTCTTTCACACAAGATGCAGCAATAAATGAATGTGATGCACCAGAATCAAATAATACCCTTGCCTATAAGCGAGAGAGTAGAAATGTACCCTGTATCACCTATGGATCTACCGGCTTAGTCTGAGGTATCATGGCATAGACACGCCCCTGGGTCCCCGAAGTACCGATTTGTAAGCCCTAGCCTCCTCCTCGAACCATGCCTTGGCCCATCTGGCCAACTTGCGGTGTCCCCGCACGAGAAGTAGTAGGGCCTTGTGCTGCACCCTGGAACTGGTACTGGTTGCCCTGACCCATAGTAGGGTAGTGAGGAGCATACTGCGTCTATGGTTGCCCCACTGAAGTTTGAGACTGCGATGACCCATGACCCTGGGATCTTTGCCTCTGAGGACAATCCCTTTTCATGTGACCCGATTGGTGGCAATGATAGCAAGTCCTCTGGCCAGCCTGGTAGGAAGGCCTCTGATTTCTCCCACCTTGGGGGGATTGACCTTGGCCTTGGCCTTGATAACTACGGCCCCGTCCTTGAAACCCTTGTGCAGTAGAAGTCCTCAATTTCTTCCTCGAGCTAGAAGAAGAGAATTGACCTTCCTTCTTCTTGTCTTTTGCACCAGACTCCCAGATGCTCCTTGCGTCATCCACCTCTCTCTCAATGGCCATAGCAGGCTCGACCATCGAGTCTAAGTCTTGTAGAAGAAGACCCACAATTTTACCCCGGATGGACAACTTAAGACCATCCTCAAACTTCCTCACTTTGGCCATATCTGTGGCCACGTAGTCATCGGCGAAACGGGCTAACTCAGTGAACTTAGCCACGTACTCCATCACCGTCATTGTCCCTTGTCTCAAGTCTATGAACTCCCGAGCCTTTGCATGTCGAGCAGCCGTTGGGAAGTACTTGCCCATAAAGAGCTCCTTGAATTCTGCCCATGTCATTACCTCCAAGTTCTTGGAGTCCTTACCCCAATCCCACCACACTTGGGATTCTCCCTCTAGCTGAAAAAGTAGCTAGCGTTATCTTCGTGGCATCGGAGGTAATCTCCATAGCCCTCAAGATCTTATCCACTTGTTGGAACCAATGGTCAGCCACCATAGGATCCGCCCCTCCCAGAAAGATTGGAGGATTGTGTGCCTTGAACTTCTAGAGGTGACTTGAACCTCCTTGACTCCCACTTGCACCTGTCTATG
Source organism: Ilex paraguariensis (assembly GCA_963454935.2). NCBI lineage: Eukaryota > Viridiplantae > Streptophyta > Magnoliopsida > Aquifoliales > Aquifoliaceae > Ilex > Ilex paraguariensis. The sequence goes on along the minus strand of CAUOFW020009680.1, from coordinate 123,767 downwards.
CAATAGTAGTTGCCGTAGCACTAGCTTGTGCAATGGTAGCCGCCGCCGCACCAATAGCCTCCATGAAGGCTTGTTGGTTAAAGGCCGGTGGTAGTGGTTGGTTATTCCGTCCACCCCGACGTCCCCTTCCTCTAGTTGCCATCTACACACACATAAGATAGCAATAGATCAATTAGTTAATATCCCAAGTTAGGGATCAAGTATTTAGTAGACATTTACTCATTGAACTATACCGTTCATCCCTTTTTTTTTTTCCAAACTCCCAAGGTTATGTTTTCTAACCCTAGTGTATTCCCTTCCCTATACATTTCTATCATGCATATAATTCACATAACAAGTAACACATAACATGTAGCAAATAGAGCACATAACATGAAATGCATATGGAATGCAATGGTCTATACCCATGCCCATCGAGCCCTAGGTTATTCATATGCCTATGCTCTGATACCAAGCTGTGACACCCTAAAATTCAGGGGTCCGTTGATTACCCATCAACCCGTGAAATACCCGTGGATACCGAGTAATTCGATATCACGCCATTATGCTCCATTTATCGGGAACCATAATTTTGACGAAATTCGGGTAGAGTCTCATTTGTACGGGAAGCTCTACCTAAAACTCAACTTGTGCAATCATATAATAACAAGACCCATCCGAGGTCCAATATTCAACAATGACCACACCGGGTCCAATTATAAGTACACATTGGTCACACCGAGTCCAATTATCCATATTTGTATCAACACATGCAAGGTTAGTTTAATAATAGTCTATATAAGTTCTATTACAATTATTTGCAAAAGATTACATGCCCAAAACATTATTTCCAGAAATATTTTACATTAACACAAAATAAAACCACATTCGGCTTTCTTCAAACATGAGGGTCCAAAGTGGAGCCATCCACTGGTGTATCTCTCCCACCTGAAATGTTTTCCCATATAGGGTGAGCCAACGCCCAATAGAATAATCCCTATAGAGGCTACTCTCCACCTTAGGTGCATATGTGGTGTGTATAAGCAACAAACAAGATTTAACAATCATTCCACACAAGAATATGCATTAAATGTGGAATGTAATCATGTCATGCCATGAAATGAGATGATACTCACTCATGCACTTAAACCCAAGTCATCACCGACTCCCACGACACAATGCAATGCTAAGGTATATTGAATTCGTTAATTGACGAAAAAATCCACCAAATGATCATTTGAAATAAAAGTTGTTTTATTATAAAACCAAATCATTGATGGGTGTTACTCATTGTATGAGTACTTTGTAAATCAAAATCTTGTGTCTTGTTGGGCAACAGATTTTGGATTTTATACCATTGGTTCCGTACACCATACTACACTTTTATGAAATTTCACCACAGGAGAATGTATAACCAAGCCGCTGGGTATTGCGCCCGAGGGGGGAATCTACCCCTTCTTGCTATACCCGACACAAGTTTTTCTTTCATGCAACCATGTGACTCATTTGGATTTTCAACCCAACTTTCCCAAGTCCACCCATCAATCACCAAGAATGGTGTTTGATTAACCATGCATACACACACCAACACTCATGACTCATGCCCATGAATATGATGTCATGTTTCCGTGCATATGCAGTGGGATGCACCATTGCACAACAACATAATGTTCAATATGCTATGAATGACATATGAATAATTTCCGACACATCTATGGTAAATTATATCCTAAGCATATAAATACCATATTTGTCACAATGTCAATATATATCAAAACATGCATATATCAACAAGTACATTTCAATCATAAATCATATCATAAGCTTGTGATTTCACATTACCACATTATCTAAGCATGTTATAGCATAATCTCATGCAATTAACACACTTTATTTCATAAAGGCATTTTATCAAACACCTTAAAGGAACTCAAGTCATATATTCACATAACCATTCTAAGTAATCACATAGCTCAAGAAATCATACTAAGTGATTTCTAAAAACCACATAGCTCAAGAAATCATACTAAGTGATGTCTACAAACCATTTCAAGTAATCACATATTACAAGAAACAAAACCACTTTAAGATAGAATATATATTCCATCCATTTCTCATATCCACCAAAACACCAACTTCATGCTAAGGCTATACAACCCCACATGCTTAAACCCCTCTCCTATTAACACCATGGGTTAGAATGAACCAAAGTAGGAAAATCCTACCTCTTGAAGCGTAAATGAATACTAGAACCTCCAAGAACACCCCGAAAAACTCAAGACTTTGATTTCTCTAAATTCTCGCCTTTTGATCTTCGGTGAAAATCTTCGTTCTTGGTACCCACGTGTAGCCCTCATCGCGTAGAGCAACTTTAATTCTTGGCTCGAGCGATTTCGACCGACGAATTTTCGGGAAATCAAAGGAGAAGGCTTAAGATTTTTGATTTTTCCCTTTTTGCTCTCTTAATCTCTGATATAGCCGGCCATAGGGGAGGAAAAGGCTGATATTTCAGACATTTTACCCCTATTTATAGTTTTAAAGACTTGGCCCTCGTCGCGCCAAGTGTCCTCTTTTGTTTGGGTCCATTTTTTGCTCCGAAATGATTCATTACATCTTGGTTTAAGTTCAAATAAATTTTATTGAAACTTTAACTTAATTTTAAGAAAATTTTAAAAAAAATTCATTTTTTGGGACCTTTCAAATGTCATTCGCCTCGTAGTCGCCTCGAACGACGTGTAAAAATTTGACTATCTCAGAATTCGACGAAATTTGACAGGGGGACTAGATTTTGCAATACGAACCCAAAGATGAACTTCATTTCCTCATCCGAGTTCTAGAACATGAGTATTTTAAATACACATTAGGATGACAAATTACCATTTTACCATTTCTAAGAAAAAGTTCAAATTTTTTCGGATTTGACAAGCTATAAGGATGGCCTCTTATCGGCATCAAATGTCCTGAGTTTACAACTGAAACATCAATCATAGATCTTTCATACTAGGAGATTTGGTTCTTAGGCGAGTACTAGAGTCAACTAAGAACCCAACCCATGGGAAACTTGGAGCAAACTGGGAGGGCCCATACAAGGTGTCCTGAGTGGGAGGCAGTGTTTATTATGAGTTTGAGACCTTGGACGGTAAAGCAGTACTACGCCCTTGGAAATCTGCTAATCTAAGACAGTTCTACTTCTAAAAAATGCCTTTTTGGATAGAATCCCAAAGTAAGTTCAAAAACTTAGGGGTGCCCCTTAAGAATGAATAAGTGTTGAGGAAAATATGCTGATAAGAGCAGAAGCTATTAATAAAAAACCTTTTGGAGACCCCGTTATTCTTGCTCTTCTTTCCTTGATATGTATGCATCCTAATGCTAAGATAGGGAGACAAAAAATCCTAATAGAAGTTATAAACTTAAATCAAGCGTAGCCGCCCAATCTAATCTAGGCCCTCAGCGAGGCATGACGATGTAAGCTAATTGGAGATGAATGTGAATCCAATTAGATTGGTGGGTCGGTGCGACGTAGAAACTCTCTTAGATGCCCAAGGGGACTATGAGTAAACTTTGAAGAAGGGCCGAGTAAAGGCCATAACTTCAAGAGTTAAAAGTTTTTCTAAGTTATTTTAGGTTCCTGTTGAGGAACCGATCCCTTTGAAGAAGGGCCGAGCAAAGGCCATAACTTCAAGAGTTGAAAAATTTTCTAAGTTATTTTAGGTTCCTACTAATGAACCGAGCTCTTTGAAGAAAGGCCGAGTAAAGGCCATAACTTCAAGAGCTATCCAAATCTTTTAAGAAATCGAACAAAATGACTTACACCTCAACAGTCATGTTTTTTCAAGCATACGAAAAAAAAATAGGAGAAGAAACAGAAAGGCCAAAATGTGTTTTGCATTCATACTTCGAAAAATTACACATTGAACATTTACATTAGAAGTTTCGAAAAGGGAAATCTCTTCAAGTATTTGAGGAGGCTGGAGGCTGGGAAGTGCTTGCAAGAGGATGCCTAGAGAAAAGTTTAGATGAAGAAGGGACCCTAGCAGCAGTTAAAGTAGCATGCCAGCCTTGACTGAAGTATGCTTGTCGGAGTTGGGGGATCTGTAGGGCAAGGTCATTTTCTGCTTTCTTGACTCCTTCATAATATGCAACATATTCTTTCTCTTTTACTTCAAACTTATACTGATCAAATTCCTCAAGGAGAGTGGAATAGTCATGTTGGAATTGAGAAAGTTCTATGTTGGCTTCATGCTTAGACTCTTTCAATTTTTCAATCTCCGAAGAAATCTTCTGGTTCTCCTCAATCAGACTTTGATTTTGAGCTTGCAGAACCTTAACCTCTTCGCAGAGTTTAGCATATTCTTCATCCACACTCTCCTTCTTGGCCAGTGCTGAAGCTCGGGCATAGATAGTAACTTTCATAACCTTGTCCTTTTTGGCTATCCTAACCCTGACCTCATGCATTTTTTGCAGACCCTTGGTTGAAAAAAAAAAGAATTGACTTAGAAAAACTCTTAAGAAAAATCTTGAAGAAAATAAGGGAAGCTTAAAAGAATAAGTGTTACCAGGACCATATGTTGGATGGCTTGGCTAGATACATCATCATCAGTCAGGGCCTCGTTCATAGCCAAATCCTAGGGCAAAATCACTCCCCGAGCAATTCTTACTGCAACGTTGAAATCCTCTATTGTAGAGTCATTTGCAGTAATCTCTCTCCTTTTAGCCCTAAGAACTGGTCTAAAAGGAGGATTCACAAGTTTAGGAGAGGGACTCCCCTTGATCTCGACAATCTTTAGCTTCTTTGGAGCTGGGTCTTCGGCGAGCTCAAAAATTGAATTGTCTTGTGGAGAAGGGGAACAGACAGAATCTAGAGGGTCTAGCTCAAATGGAATTGAAGTTTCAATGGTCTGAACTATATCTGTTTGCCCACTGGTCGGCAGATCAGCATCATTAGGTAGAGAAGTTTCAGCTAGAACCTCGAAAGTGGGTTCCTCAAGAACAAAAATTGGAATCACTAGAGTAGTTGGAGTCGGTTCGGTGGAAGGACTCGGTTCGACAGTTGATAAAAAATCAAGAAAATTTTTTACCATCCTGTGCCTAGAAGTTGCAGGAGAAGACTTCTTCTTGGCACGAGGAATTTGTTCCCGAGCAGTCTGAATTGTCTCCCGATCTACGGCTAGAGCAGCGTTGGGTCAGTTCGGCACAGTAATGAAGGAAGTGTAGGTTGGCGTATAGCTAAGCAATGTATGAGCAGATCGGTAGAACAACGTTTCATTGTAATCCCAAACTTTGTTGAGTTCATCCATTTTCACAGAAGATTCAGGAACTCGGCCCTTCACAGTCTAAAAAAAAAAAAACCTGGGTGGGCAAAAAGTTCAAATACCTAGAGCACCTTCTTCATAAGGGTAGCGATAAGATGGAGTGGCGTCAGCCGCATATTCCCAATTGCTAGAAATAAAAACCACATAGTTCTCATAACCCTTGTTCGAGTTAAGAAGATGGGTTACCAAATATCACTCTTTCTTCCTCACTGCCAGATAGTAGTTGTCTCCAACAGGCTTTAGTATATAATAGTAGAGTATTTCCCATAATCCCAAGCTCAAATTCAAAAGCTTGTTTAGAGCAGCTAAACACATCACTATTTCGAAGAAATTGGGACAACACTGGATTGGGCATAACTTCATGGCAGGCAGAACCTAGAGAAGTAACGGGTCAAGAGGGAAGCGTACACCGCCTTCGGTGATCGCTCAAGTATATATTGAAATCCTCTATCTCGAACCAATCAAACGTTCGTCCTTGCTAGCAAACTTCACTTCAACGTTTTCTGGAATATTGTATTTAGTTTTGAAAGCAGGAATTTCAGAGGGTGTGAAAGGAGCCATTGAAGAGGATGAAGCGCATAAATAGAGATGATACAGAGAAAGAGATGGGTTTGGAGGCAAGAAGGCAAGGTAGAGGAAGATATGAAGAGAAATCATTTATAAAAAGGGAGGAATTCTAAAAAGTAATATTTAAATGCCAATACGTGCCGCCAAAACTAGGGGGAAGGCACAAGTACGAGCAATGATGATGAAAAGGCAAAAAATGGCTGACAGACGGAAGGCGTCTATCAGACGTTTACTGGGGCCAAATGAATGGGCTGGTCCCCATTATTACACGTGTTATGGCATTAAATGAGCCCACGTGAGGTTGTATCAGCTACTCAGCCAAATGCTCCTGGCCGAACTAACCAATATGGTTCAGTGAAGAGATGAAAGAGCTCGGCTTCTACCAAACCGAACAGATCAAAGTGCTCGGCTCTCATTAAGATCAAACTATTTGGAATAGTAGATAGAAGGATAAAAATAAGCCTTTAACTTAGGCATTTTGAATGAACGAATCAATGAAATTGCAGATGACAGGAGGAATTGTTGGAGAAATATCAACAACTTCCCAAACTAAATCAAAGAATTAAAGGAAGGTGTGCCACCTTGAATCATAAATCACGGAAACCCTAAGGGTGTAACCATCTATAAAATGCAGAAGAAACCAAGGTGAAAGGTATACTGAACTCTCCTTTTCTTCTAGCGATTGCTGTAAAATCATTACTAACTTAAGCATCAGAGTGCCTTCGATTGAAACACCTTGATCTCGGGCAGTTTGTTCATTCTGCAGAGAGAAGATTGTGAGATCAAGTTCAGAGACATTTCTTATCAGAAGGAACACATCAAATCCCTTGGGAGAGGTATCGTTAATTTTTAGTTTCTTACGGATTTCATGTGTTAAAATAGGTTTAAATTTTAACCCTTTTCTTGTCAACCTCTGTCTTTCAAATTTTTTTGGTTATTTCTGTTGCTATCACTTTTCCTATCCATCAAAACTTTATGCTATTTGTGTGTAGATATAATTATATTCCTACGAGTATTCTGTATTTCGAGCAATAATGATTTGAGCCATGTTCACCCTTTTCTTTCAGTGGGCATAACCACTGAGAAGGTGTTACTGCTTTGAGAGTATGAGTTGGATCTTGGAGTTGCTGGTGTCCTTCAGTACCCTCACGCGAGGAGGCTTAATTGCTTTAGGACAGTAATCACACGCCTGTCAGACTTGCAGGCCACTTTCTAATTTGATATTTGATATTTTCTTTTTTATTGGTTTAATTTTTTTTTGACTTCAAAATAAGAGTTTCATTACGAAAACAAATCATGCTTACAATCATTAGATAGGATACTTTTCAAATCCGTCGATGGATTAATAACCCAACTTTCCAAAAGTGAGAGGGAGATCCTCTCTTTGGCCACCCAATGGGCTGCCTTGTTATCTATATGAGGGATATAAACCAACCTAAGACTAAGGTTGCTTGAAATAACTCTTATATCTTCCACCAAACTTATAACTTCCCGTAGGGGAGCATCTACTCCAATACACAATGAGATAAGAACCAGAGAGTCACTCACCACAGTAGCCTCAGAAATGTGTAATGCTGAAACTTGAAAGCATGCTTCTCTCAAGGTCAATGCTTCCAAAAAAATGACTGGAAACGAAGGGAAATTGTAGGGCTATTCCATCTAAAACATCTCTTGTATGGTCTCTGATGATCTAGCCTATGGCTACTTGCTTTGTCTTTTCATTAAAGGTTCCATCACAATTCACTTTCACCAAGCCTATGAGGGGTCCTAACCAGCAATCCAAGGATTGAAGGTCCTGAAGTGGGGAATGGGATTGATGATTCCAAATAGAGTGCAAAGAGTTGATCTTTTCCCAATCAAATTTCACCCTTTTTAGTGCGACCAATGGATTGGGAAGAGCAGATTGAAAAAGAGCTTCATTCCTCATCTTCCAAATGGACCAACTAATAATCACAACCTTGGTAAGAGCCTCCACCGCTTGTTGAAATGTATTCAAACTCTCCACTAAACTGGATGTCCAAAACTTCGCTGATACTATACTATGATTTTCCATTCTTAAAGTCAAGTCCAACCCAAACTAAACTTTATGTGTGCATTCACACCCAAACACAAGATGTTTTATGGTCACAACATTGTTTCCACAAATCTAGCAATGTGGGAAGGGGCTGCATTTCCTTCTAAAAAGGTTCTCTTTAATAGCGAGATGAAACTTCAATGTATAGCATAAGTGAAATATAATTATAGACAACTGCTAATAAGATCTGGAGGCGAGACACATCCATAGTGCAAAACCTAATCTGTAAAACAAACAACAAACGATTAGTACAACTATTTACAGACAAGTATTTATAAAAACTTCTTAAAACTCATACACCGGTTTCAATAGCTGAATGTAACTCACATTTTGAACAAAATTATCATGATACAGCTTAAGCCTTTGACCATTTACTTTTAAAATATTTTTAGACAATGGATTCTCGATTTCAATTGCCCCCATGCTTGACAATGTGGGGAGCGGTCCATCTTGACCTTAACTTATTAGAAAATAGATGGAGTCTTAAATTATATAACAAGAATTTTGAGAGGGTTCAAAAAACTTCCGCACTATATTCTTATCATGAAAAATTTTCATTATGGATTTAACAATCTTAGCGTTCTCATATGCATCATTTCTCAACTCTTCTAATTCATTTATTTGAAGTGTGCGGGATGCACTCGTTTTGTCAATTTCAAAGTTTATCATTTTGATTGTCCAGTATACTTAATGTTTCAATTCCACAGGCAAGTGACATAGTTTACCATAAACTAACCGATAAGGAGACATTCATAAAATAGTTTTGCAGTACGGTAAGCCCAAAGTGCATCAGTCAGTCTTAAAGACCAATCCTTACAGTCTGAATTCATTGTTTTTTCGAAAATGTATTTGATCTTCCTATTGACTAATTCAACTTGTCCATTTGTTTAGGGATGATAAGAGGCTAATATTTTTGTGAGAAATCAAATATTTTTTCATGAGATTTTTAAAAAATTTATTGCGAAAATTAGTTCTCCCGTCACTGATAATAGCTCTGGGAATCCCAAATCTTTACAAAATATTTTCTTTTAAAAACTTGACCATTGTGCGGTGATCATTATTCTGACATGGGATTGCCTCTACCCATTTGAAAACATAATCAACGGCAACCAAAGTGTAAAGTAACCAAAAGATGAGGGAAATGGTCCCATAAAATCGATGCCCCAATAATCAAAAATTTCAATGGTTAAAATAGGGTTTAAAGACATCATGTTTCTCTTTGAAATGTTCCCCATTCTTTGACATCTGTCATAATTTAGACAAAACCATGTACATCTTTAAAAAGAGTGGGCCAATAAAATCCACACTGTAAAATTTTAGTAGTGGTTTTCTTTGAAGAAGATTTCCATCTACAAGCTTCGAAATGACAAAATGAGATGACCTGACCGATTTAATGATTAGGTACACAACGTCTTATTATTTGATCTTTACAATACTTAAACACATAGGGGTCATCCCAAAAGAAATTGCATACCTTTCTCAAAAATTTCTTTCTATCGGTCTAGTTATAATGGAAAGGAATAGTATATGTGGATAAGTAATTGACTATATCAGCATACCATGGTACTTCTGTAACTGCAAATAGTTGTTCATCCAAAAATGTTTCTCTGATTGGAATGGGTTTCTCCTTCGTATCATAAGTCAGCCTCGATAAGTGATCAACTACCACATTTTAAACTCCTTTCTTGTCTTTGATGATCAAATCAAATTCTTGAAGTAACATTATTCAACGTAGGAGACATGGTTTAGCATCCTTCTTCGTGAGCAAGTATTTCAAGGCTGATCAGTAAAACAATGATTGAGGATCCAACCAAATACGAACGAAATTCATCTATGCAAACTCAACAATAAGCAATTCTTTTTATGTGGTAGAATAATTCATTTGTTCATCATTCCAAATATTGCTTGCATAATAAATCACATATGGTTTCTTATCTATTCTCTAGCCTAAGACAGCTCCTACTGCATAATTACTGGCATCACACATTAATTCAAAAGGTAAGGACCAGTCAGGAGGTTGCATTATTGGTGTAGAAATAAGCATGCTTTTCAATTTATCAAATGCGAATTGACATGCATCATTTCAATCAAATGGTACATCCTGACATAAGAGATTACACGTGGGTGGAGATATTGAACTAAAATTCTTAATGAATCTTCTGTAGAATCCTGCATGACCTAGAAAGGATCAGACATCTTTTATAGTCTTGGGTGGACGGAGATTGGCTATCAAATCAATCTTAGAATTATCAACTTAATTCCCTTTGTAGAAACTACACGACCTAAAACAATACCCTGTGTGACAACGAAATGACATTTTTTCCAATTCAACACAAGATTTTTTTCTACACATCGGTTAAGAACTTTTTCAAGATTTTTCAAACATAATTCAAATGAATCACTATACACAGAAAAATTATCCGCGAAAACTTCTAAAAACCACTCCACCATATCATTGAAAATACTTAACATACAACGTTGAAAAATAGTTAGAGCATTACACAATCCAAAAGACATTCTTTTATAGGCAAAAGTACTAAAAGGACATGTAAAAGTGGTTTTCTCTTGATCATCAATTGCAATTTCAATATGATTATAACCAGAATATCCATCTAAGAAACAATAATATGCTTGGTCAGCTATTCTTTCTAAGACTTTATCTAAAAATGCTAAAGGAAAATGATTTTTTATGGTGAGCGAATTCAACTTTCGATAGTCGATACACATACCCCAACCAATGACTGTACGCATAGGGACTAATTCATTTTCTTAATTCTATATGATAGTAACACCAGATTTGTTTGGCACTACCTGTGTAGGGTTGACCCATTTACTATTAGATATAGGATAGATAATATCAACATCTAACAGTTTTAGCAATTCAGCCCTGACTATTTCTTTCAAATGCGGGTTCAATCTTCTTTGTGGTTGTTGAGATGGTTTAGAATCTTCTTCTAAGTATATGTAATGAGTACATAGAATATGACTTATTCCCTTTATATCTACTATAGACCAACCGATAGCACTTTTATGAGTCTTTATAACTTCAATCAATTTCTTTTCCTGAACTGCTGACAATTTTGAAGATATTATCACTAGATGAGTTTCATCCTCTCCCAAGAAGACATATTTCAAGTCAGTTGTAAGATTTTTCAATTCTGGCTTAAAAATTTTAACACTGAGCTTTATAGACTTCGGTTCAATAGGCATTGATTTTTCAAATTTTGGACTCCATGCTTCAATGACTGACACATCTACAAATTCCTCATCATGTACATACTCTAATACATGTGACTCCTTTATACACTCTTTTTCAAACAAATTATGAGTTAACAATTCAACATAATTTACTTCAGTCATCAACTCTTCTTCTCTGGGTTATCTTGTCATATTAAACATATTCAATTCCAAGGTCATATTTCTAAATGACAGTTTCATGATTCCACTCCTATAATTAATTAATACATTTGATGTAGTAAGCAATGGCCGACCTAGAATTACAGGAATGAATGTGGAAGCATTCAGAACTGGCTGAGTGTCTAAGACAATGAAATCCACTGAAAAATAGAATTTATGGACTTGGACTAACACATCCTCCACAATTGCTTGTGGGGTTTTCATAGGATGGTCTGCTAATTACAATGTGAAATTGGTGGGTTTCAACACACCCAACCCTAATTATTTATGGACCAAGTATGGAAGCTGATCAACATTGGCTCCCATATCAAGCAGGGCTTGCTCAATCTAGAAATTTCTGATTATACACGACACTGTAGAACTTCCTGGATCTTAGTATTTAATAGGGGCCTTAGGCTGGATTATAGCACTAACTTGCTCAGTTAAAAAAGCTCTTTTTTGTACATTGATCTTTCTTTTGACTGAGCAAAGGTCCTTCAAAAACTTGGCATAAGATGAGACTTGTTTGATCGCATCCAACTAGGGGATTCAATCTTTACTTGCTTGAACAGTTCAAAGATTTCAGAATCATTGGCTGGTGTTTTAGGTTTCTTGACATCTTGAGGAAAAGATAATAGAATAGGACATGCAAGTTCTTTTTCCTTTGATGGTACTAGTTTCTTTTCAGTTATAGGTTCAAGCTCACCTGGTTCATTGACTATGATTGACTTAGGTTTTGGATTAGGAATTAACATATCTCTAATGGTTTTGTTAATTACCTTACCACTTCTCAGTGTGGTAATTGCTTGGACTTGACTCAGAGATGGTTTTGAAAGACAAAACATTGACCTGGTTTTAACTATGTGGGGGTTTTGGTTGACATGGAAATTTTTCTTTCTCTGACGACTCAAGGACTAGGTCAATTTGGCTAGATGACTCTTGATATCTTTAATACTTTGACGCCCCTAAAATCAGGGGTCCTTTTTCACCCGTCAACCCGTAAAAGTACCCATGATTGTTGCACAATTCGACATCATGTCAATAACATCCCTTAACCAGGATCATCACCCACACGTGTAACCCGTGTACATTATACTATTGGACTCAGCCGAGGTCTGATATACCACAATTTATCCTTATTTTATGTCCATTTATATCCTTAGAACCAAAGAACCCAAAGTCCAAAGGCATGACAAAGCAGTCTTAAAGTTTCAAATTTTTGGAGAACCTACCAGTAGGTTTTGCCTAATAAACAAAGTTCTGCCTGTACAAGATCCTACCGGTAGGTTATACAGGTAGGTGTTGCCCATTGGACAGAGATCTACCGGTAGGTCTTGCCCAAATTTGACTGTTTCACTGGTTTTTTTTTTATTTCCAATTCATTTCAAGACTTAATATTTTCATCCAACACATGTATATTGAAGATTTTCAGTTAATACAATGTCCATACCAACTCTATTACACTCATTTCCATGAATTTACAACTCAAAAAAAAGTTTTCATAATCATTTACAAATACTCAAAATAAAGCCACATCCCCGCTTCTTTATCCTTGAGATCTCATGTGAGGGCCTTCCTCCTGCGTGTATCCCACACCTGAAATATTTTTCTTATATAGGGTGAACCACACCCAGTAGAGTATTTCCTACAGAGGCTACTCCCCAACCTAAATGCATATGTAATGCTTACATGCAACATTTAACAAACAACAAACATTCCAATCTAGGTTAAGCAAGTCAATGTTGACATCTAATATGTCATACCATGATATTCGATGACACCCACTCATGCGACTTAACCTAAGCCCTCTTTGGCTCCTTTCACCCATGCAATGCTATGAATATAAAATCGGGCTTTTCAAGCCCCTACCATTGGCGTTAATGACTATTTTAAAGAAAACCTCCGGGTCTTTCTAAGGTTGTTTTTTTATGGAGTTTCACCAACGACACCCAACCGACACGGAATTTATGGACTTCCACCAATGATTTCGCATACACCGACACACTTTATGGACTCTTGTACCAATGGAGTGCGTATCCGAATCATCGAGTCTCACACTCGAGGGATAGTCTAGCACTTCTTACTAACCTCGACCCGATTCTTTTTCCATGTAACCCTGCGACTCAGTCGGATCTTCAATCCAACTTTTCTGAGCCCACCCATCATCTACCTACGTGGTGTTTGATGTCAACCATGCACACACACACCCACACTCATGTCCATGGATGCGGTTCCTCCGTACAAATGCAATGTAATGTACCATTGCTATGTCAATGTCATGCCCTATATGTAATGAATGCCACATGAGCAAATTTAACCACATATATACATGTTCCATGGCAATTCATATCTAATGCATATAATCACCATTTTCTTCACAATATGAATGTGTCAATAAACATACATTTTATATGCAACAATATATCCCAAGCATGTTGTTGCATATTTATACCAATAACACACTTCATTCACGAACGTATAATATAAACACATAGCATGCCCACAAAGTACCAAATTCCATGGAATTACATAAGTAATTTCCACATATTAATTCCAAGGTAGGAATTTATTTTAAACCATTTTTATACCCATTTTCAATACCCATTTCGTCAATTTCACAAACATAGGTAAGTGTTAAATCTCTACAACCTACCCATTTCATATATCATTCTAGGTTAGAAAATAAACCAAAGTAGTAACGAACCCTACCTCTTCAAGCGTAAAACAACATTGTGAAGCTTCAAGACCCAAAAGAAGCTTGAATCTCCATCCTCCCAAAATCTCACCTTTGGAATCTCGCCCAAACCAGACATTTTTGGTGTGGTTGCGTAGCCCTCGGCAAAGAGAGCAACTTTTGTTCTTGTCCCGAGTGGATTTGACTACTAGAATTTCGTAGATCTTAGAGAGAAGGTAGAGTTTTCTCTCTCTCTCTCTCTCTCTATATATATATATATATCAGGTAACGATTGAGTAATTGGGGGAAATATTCAGATTTTTTCCCCTATTTATACTTCTCAATACTTGGCCCACAACGTGCCACACGACCTTCTTTTTTTCAGGTCTATTTTCACCTCAAAATGATTAAATTTTATTCCGATTTAAGTTTAAAATATTTTTATTTTAAATTTTCTCAAATTATTTACTACTTTCAAAATTTTATTAAAATGTTCATTTCTATGTCACCTGAGATTCGACTGTCTCGTAAAATACAAAAAATCTAACTATCTCAGAATTTAATGAAATTTGACAGGGTAACTAGATTTTGCAAGAAAAATCCAACGGTTAGGTCTGTTTCATCATCTGAGATCTAGAAAAATTTAAGTTTTTAACCCGTACCACAGTTACAAATTACCATTTTATCCCTTTTGTAAAAAGTTCAAATTTACCCGGGATTTACAAATACTCTGTGAGGTTTGTGTTTTGAAATTATTAAATGCATGGGTATGCTGAGTATTGAAACTCATTTGAATCTAGATAAACTGGTTCATGGTATCCTCTAGACTCGTGTTGTGTGGTTGTTGATATGATTGACATGACTACTGAGTTTGGGTTTGATATGACTGCTGAGTTTGGGGTTGACCTAAGGGTGGACCTGGCTGTTAACTCAGAGGCTGTGTTTTTGTCCAACTAAAATTTGGTTGATTCCCCCACCCTAGGTTATAGGTTTCGGAATAAGGATTGAATTAGGGCTTGTTAAAGTTGGAAATGACATTGGACTATTCCATTAAGACCTCTTTGAATGCATGAATGGTTGGACATTCTCCCGTGGGATGTCTTGTCAATGCACAAATTTCACATGACTACTCAATGGTGGACACTACAAACACTTCTTTTATTTTTTTTCATTTCTAATGCTTCAAACTTTCTGGACAAAGTAGCCATTATGGCCCTTAGGTCATCATCCACTTTTAACAGATGTTCCCCCTTTGGGATGTAGATGGGTTGGATTCAACAATGTTCGGAGAGGTCAAGTCCCACATATGGGAACTCTCAGAAATGGTATCAAAGAACTCGAATGCCTCCTCGGGAGTTTTACTCATAAATTCTCCTTGGGCCATCATTTCAACAAATTGACACAATGCAAATGAGAGGGCGTCATAGAAACAACTTACAAGAGTCCAAATCTCAAATGCGTTATATGGGCAAGTTTGGAGAAGATTCTTAAATCCCTCCTAACATAGACAAAAAAAATTTTCCCTTAAAAATTCATGATTTGACGTCTCAATGCATTAGTGTGATGCACTGAATTTTTTTTTTTTAAACTCAGTTTAAAAAACTTGCCAACTCGGAATTGACTGGGCTTTTAAAAAATTTAGCCACTGTTTAACTTTGTCCTTCAAAGAGAAAGGAAAAAGTTTCAACTGGGCCATTTCAGAATTATCTTGCAAGGCTCCACATACTTCCTCAAATTATTTAACATGCAGGTATGAGTTTTCAGATTCTAGACCATGAAATTGTGGTAACAACTGTATTGTCCTTGCCTTAATGTTAAAATTTGGAGCATTTGTGGGAAAAGAAAAATATGATGGGACACTACTACATGCAGGATGTAGATATTCTCTTAATGGTTAGACATTCTAGACTACCTCCTATTCTCGTGGATTATTATGTGCTGTGCTTAATTCAACTGATGTGTGTGACAAAGATGAAGATTGTGGAGATGAAGGATTAGAATAATTTACAGAACCTACTGATGACTTAACACATATAAACTATGAATATGCAACAGACAATATATATAAATATAATTCAAACTAAACAACTTCCCTGCTTGATTTTGAAATCACCGTAACACCCTGACAACAGCCCCAAAAATCATGACTCACATTCATCTTGAATAGTGCTATACACCTAAGTATAAGTGGTCCAAATTACAATATAATACGCGGTTCAAGTCTGAGGTTAAACCCCCATGGAGTTGAACATTGGAAATCAAAATAGAAACGAAGAAGTTGTAACAAATACAAAACGTAATGAAAGAGCTTGTGGGGTGAGGAAATGCAATACTTAATTAAAATTGAGGAAATACAATACTTAAAAGATATGAAATGTGATAATTAAAAGATACCCTTCAGGTCGAAGATTACATATGCAATATATTGGCTAACTACTGTAAATGCCAGCTTACAACAATTAACCCTCATTTTACTAGAAAGTTAATCGTTAGGTGTGATGTATATTAAATCCTATTCAACAACTGATTAGGTTAGCTGGTAGGTATATTCTCATGCACAATCAAATAATCCAAGTAAACTAGAAGACAAGCCATTTAGGAGGAATACTTGAATTACTCAATTGGCATATTTGTACCATGAAACTGTTAAACAACTATAGTAAGCCAAAAGGCAAGCCATTCAGAAGGCAATACTACAGTTATTCGAACGGCAGGTTGATGATTCACTGATGACGAGATTTTGATTTATGCATTGACTCAAAAGCATTGGCTATGTCGCGACTTAACTTGTCTATAACCAATCAATCGACTGTTACGTAATGCCCAATCATATACATCATTGTATCATGCATGAAGTACATCACTAGTAGATAGTATGGTATATAGCATTAGGTACCGCTCGATATTCATAACCATGAGCATATTATAAATGTAACCATCCATATATCTAGGAGGTATATATAACAATAAAGCATAGTTAAGACATCGGCATTAACATAACTCAAACAATATCTTACTTATGTTCACCCTTCAGCGAAGGGTAGAAGTGGACTACTCACGCTCCATTGCTACAGAGAAGTAAAAGGTGTAAGACAGTACCATTAAAATACAAAATAAAACACAGATACTCCTTCCCCAAGGAATAGTTAAAACACGACCACTCTTAATACCGATTAGGGCACAAAAGTGGCAGAGGCTTAACCCTCCAAGTAGAAAGTTATAGCATAAATGTAGAAGATAAGAAAAGCTTTGCTTGGAAGTAAGCTGGAAAGCTGGTGGGAAGAGGTTCAGCAGGGCTTCACTGCACTATTTCTGACTCTCTCTCACTCACTGACTATTTATGACTCTCTGGATTTATTGGCAATGTTCTAAACTCTTCTGAATTCACTCCACTCTCTCTAGACTTGCCTTTTCCGAACATGCTAGAAATGAAAGCTGCAGGGGTGCTTATAGAGGGCCAAGGGAGCTGTTAGAGGCGACAGTTGCATGGACTGGCCAATTTTTTTTGCATGGGGTGCCTCCTTGCTGACATGATGTAATTGTGCTTTGATCCCCTACTAATTTGAACTTTGACAGATGGCCCCCTTTAGTTTGTGGCATTTACACACAAAAACCCTAAAAATAACAACATTTCATTCATTAACCCTAATTTTTGCACTAACCCTAATTATACTTACTTTGACTATTTTAACTCTTTTAACTAACATAATTAACCTAATTCAATTGCACACTAATTAGGGTTAATCATTCCCCCTCTCGGGACAACATACTTTTTAAATTCTAATTTTCATTTTTAATACTAGAATTTTAAAGTTCAAACGCTAATTTAAAAGTGCGATTTCAAATATCAAGATCCAATTTTAATTCAAATTAACAAAAATAATAGAGGGGAAGAGGCAATAGAAGCTAGAAAAATAAAGCACTGACCAAGGAAGTCAAGATCAGAAGAATGATAGATTGATAATCACTAAAACTCATTGCAACAATAACCAACAGGATATAATCTTGTGGGCCACTCTTGATTCTATCAACTAATAGGTGGATGGGTCAACCCTTGCCAAAGGGCAAGATTGATTTCTTATAGTGTTTGCTCATTTATTATTGATGTGTTATTCGAAAAATGTACTCGCTAATTATTTATGTTGTATATATATATATATAAACTCATCTCAACAATTTTAATTTGAGTGGTATGAGGAAAGTGTAAGTCTAATTTTTCAATTTTATGATCGAATACCACTTATTTTCTAAAATCTAAACTACCAATAATACTACATATTTTTAATTTGGAAAATTTATTTGAAAATCAAATCCATCGTTGTCATTGGATTAGCATTGGATCCCGTTAAATGGTGTGATCCACTATTAATTGAATGATAACAATGATTTAATTTCCCAAATTAGATCCCAATCATGTCACTTTGACCTAACTTAATTTTTTTATAAATTTTTTAGTGGGGGAAATTTACAATTTTTTTACAAAATCTTCATTGACAATAGAGCACTAACATTGGCAAAGAACCTAGTGTTTCATGCTCATAGCATGCATATTGACATAAGATTCCCATTTATTAGAGACTATGTGACCATGAAAGGAGTGGAACTCAAGTTTGAAAAGCCAACAGACTAAATTGTCGATATTCTTCACCAAGTCGCTTAAAGAGAATTATTTTTGCAAATTAAAAAATTTTGCTAAGAGTTAGGAAAAATAGTCAAGTTTAGGGGGGGAGTTGTTTTAAAAAATAAACTTTTCTTTTCCAATTCTTGTAGTTATATTCTTGCTTTTAGTGTATTTGTTAATGGGTCATCAATTTTCTCGTGTAATACGCCAATTTGGGTATGAGTGAATTGAAAATTTTTTTTTGCCTCCTATCAAAAGTCCCGTCCATTATATTTGTGTGAGTGTGTGATAGTTGTCTTGATTCCAACAATAGTTTTTAGTGGCGAGTACATTTTACTGTACTTTTTGGTCACTAAGTCTAGTTAATAACTTATTGGCTCTTCAAGGAAAATTTGGCACTGAAAGACTAAATTATCCCTAAAAATCACAACGTCATATCTAGTAACAAATTCGTAGTGACAATGTAACAGAGATAGTGAAAAGAATAATATTGAACTGACATCAAGAAAGTATTTGCATCATCACACAAGATTACTCTATTAAATGCATAGTGACATGCACAGAATGAAAAACTAAACATTGAACTGGGATTAGCACAAAAACATTGCATATACCATGCGCTAATCATCTCTTTTTCACTTGCTTTTGGGGATTGAATGTTTAGAATTGCGCTATGTGAGCTATTAACGAAGATATTTGATCTTTGCAGGAAAAGATGTGATAAATAATGCTTTTTATGGCCTTCCCAAATATGTTGAGATGAATGAGGATGAAAGGATAGCCTATGGATAGATCAGGAAATCACAAAGTCAAGAAATCAGAAAATCAGGCAAACCGTACCGGTATGCCTAGGCCTCTGGAGTTCGATGTACCAATACGCGTATCAGTACACTTTGCTGAATCTACCCAAAAATCTGTAGATCATCCTCTGCTGCTTTGTGGGTCCCACCATCATATCTCCCACACTTCTCTGACACGCCCATAACACTATTCATCCCTTTCACACCTCTTTTTGGAATCATGGTGATCAATGAGGAGAGAGGAGAGAGAGTTGTTGTGTGTGCAGACAGGGGTCTGCATTTCCCTATCCAGCCCATTCCTTGTTGCAACCTATGGATGGTAATCATATCACTCAACTGAGGGAGCAGACTATGGACATTTTTTGGGGGGGGGGATGACTTCATTATTCAGCATTCCATACACTACACAGAGGATATATAGATAGAGAGAGAGAAAGAGTCTAGAGAAGATGATGAATAGTATTCTGGAGAGATAAATTGAGATTTTTACATTTTATTCAATATATTTTCCTGTAATCTCCTGTAAGAATCATTAGAGCCTTATTGAATGTCATTAGTGCTAGTTCATAGAAGTTCATTGCAAGTTCAATTCCCTTTTAAAGCTTTCACCACTAATGCATTTATGTTCTTTATTTCTTCCTAGCTGTAAAATGGGTATTCATTGCTTGCACTTATAGCTTATGTTTGCTTGCATTTAGTTACTCAAGAACTTCATTCCTTTGCAATGCATTCTCATTTCATTGTTAATTTCATCCCAAGCATGAGTAGCTAAATCCTTTAGTTGGCAAAACCAAGGGGAACCTCCACTTGGGGATGCCAATTCAACTCATTCTCCCCCTTCTATCAGAGTTCAATGGTTCGATTTGACTGGGTTGAGGGTGGATAAGTTGGTGAGTCTTTGATATTTCGTTGACCTAGTCACAGTTTATGCTTAGATACTCACCCATCTTATCCCTAGCTTCCCACGAATCAATCAAACATTTATATTCTATTGGAGGAGGGGTTCGAGTTGAGATGGTATCCCTATTGGAGTGACCTCTTGGATTAGCCAACATTTGCTTCTCATTTCATTTTCACCAAAACACATTTCACCAAACAACTTTCAACAACAAAAGATTTTACACTTTCTTTCACGTAAAAATCACCTCCCTTTGGTTCACATCCATCCCCATGAAAATGAACTTGGAGTACCTCCAAGTAAAACACGATCCACAAAAATATCCTTGCGCTTGGGGAGCATTTTTTTTCATACACATAACACATTTCCACCATCCCATTTTCTCATCTCCTTGCCTTTTCTTTTGACATTACTTAAAGGGAGAGTGACATTCCCCTCCATCCATATAAAATGCATTTTGAGGGATGATATTTAGGGGTTAGGGATAACAAGGAAAATAATCAAGCATTTTTTGGCACCGTTGCCTGGGAAGGCAAGTGTCGAATCGAAAAAATGATTTACGGACGACGGAGTCCCGTGATCGTCATCATGGGCTGAGGTATGTTGTTCTGTGTATATATATCCTTTTTTGTGTATAATTTGATTTGTAGATAGTTTACTGCATGTGGAAAAGGGACAAACAAAACTGATTGGTTAGACAACCCTTAGACCCCGACATGAATATTGACCAAAACCCACCCGAGGATGCGGGTGATAATTTTGATAATCTTGGTGCCAATCCAAATGCTCAAAGGGGTGGGGGAGTGCCCGAACCTAGAATGCCAAATTTTCCAAGGGGTGTGGGAGTTCCCAAACCTAGAATGCCTAATCTACGGATGCAATTTCTCGCTCCCGTGAATGAAGGGAATAACATCCCAATGGACCCTCCAACGAGGTCTATGAGGGATTTCCATCAACCAACCCGTAGCACTACACCCTCCTGCATCCATTTACCGGTCCAAGCTCATCTTTTCCAAGTTAAGCCAGGGATGTTGCAACTACTTCCTATATTCCATGGGATTGAAAAGCAAAATCCCTGCACCCACATAAGGGAGTTTGAGGATATAGTTGTAGCCTTCAATGCTAACTATGCTATGGAGGACATAGCTCGACTAAAATTATTTACTTTCTTCCTTAGTGATAAAGCCAAATCATGGTTGTATGCCTTGCGACCTCGATCCATTACCTGTTGGGCTCAAATGCTCTCTGAATTCTTGAACAATTTTTTTCCCGTTCATAGAACCACTACTTTAAAAAAGGAAAGTCAAATTTTTTCTGAGAAGTCCAATGAACAATTTTATCAATGTTGTGATCACTACAAGGAGTTGATACAATCCATACCACACCATGGCTTTGAATCATGGAAACTGGTATGTTTCTTCTACAAAGATACGAAGGAATCACACCAAGCCATAGACAATTCATTGACATGATGTGCAATGACGAGTTCTTGAACGAAGACCTTGATGAGGCCCTAGACTACTTTAGCACACTGGCCCAAAATGCACAATCTTGGGACATTAGGGATCCCAATGATGTACCTAGGACGTCCTCAGGTAGTAGTCAACCACAAGGGGGAGGGATATATGATTTGAGAGACTGAGAATACTTACTTTCAGCAATTGCTAAATTGTCAAGGAAAGTTGAGATTCTTGAAGTCAATCGGAGACATGAGGTGTCTAATGTTTCTAACATTGTGGAGGGATGTGTAATCTGTGAGAGTGTAGAGCATTCCACATCGGAATGTCCTAACATTCCAGCACTTAAGGAAGCATACCATGAACAAGTCCATGCATTCAACCAACTAAGGCAATCATTTTCTCCCAATTCGAACACCTACAATCCGGGGTGGAGTAATCACCCAAATTTCAATTGGAGAAATGAGAACCCCATTCCTCACGGGTCAAGTGCATAGTCATCTCCCATGCCTCCCAAGCAAAACCAATACCATGGCCAAGGGCAAGCATCTAGCTCTCAATACCCAAGGACCAATCTACAAGGGTATCAGTCAAACCCGTCACCACAAATTTTTTTTCCAAGTCCACCTTGACAAAGTTTTTCTTAAGGACCGTCCAATCCATCCACATACCAACCTCCTCACAAAAGAAATTTGGAGGATGTGGTCCATTACTTCATTCAAAGGCAAACTGTCATCAATAACCAAAATGCCACAACCTTCAATGATATAAGAGTCCAACTCACAAAGTTGACCAACTCCATAGGGGCATCTTAACAGGAAAAGGGGAAGTTCCCCACTCAACCACAAGAGAACCCTAGGGGTCAACATATTGTTGAGTCATCGGAGCCTTTTAGAGAGAGTTGCGAGCAACTCAAAGCTATCACCACCCTCTGTAGTGGAAAAAAAATTGACAAAACTATTTTGCCAATAGTCTCACCCAAGACCACATTGCCAAAAGGAAAAGATATCTTGAGTGACGCCGACAAGGGTGCAATGAGTGAAGAGAAAGAAATAGAGGTTGTTGAGAAAGAAAAATTAATTGATGGTTGTGTGTTTATTCCTCCCTTGCCTGCCCCTTTCTCAAGTCATTTGAGGCAACCTATCAAGGTGGCTAATTATGTTGATATTTTGGAAATATTTAAGCAGGTGAAGATTAACATTCCACTCCTCGATGCCATCAAGAAAATCCCATCTTGTGCTAAAATTTTGAAGGATCTATGCACAGTGAAAAGGAGATTGAATATCCACAAGAAGGCATTCCTCACACAACAAGTGAGCTCAATATTGAGGACCAACACTCCTCCCAAATTCAAAGACCCCGGTTGTCCAACCATATTCATCACTATTGGAAATTTTTGAGTGGTGCAAGCACTCCTCGATTAGGGGGCAAGTGTGAATCTTCTTCCCTACTCGGTGTATCAACAGCTTCAGCTTGAGGAGTTAAAACCCATCTCAATCACGCTTCAATTGACGGATCGTAGTATCCATACACCAAGGGAAGTAGTTAAGGATGTCTTAATTCAAATTTATAAATTTTACTTCCCTGTTGATTTCATTGTGCTTGATACACACCCTGTTGCAAAGCTTAGCTCCCAAATTGCTGTAATACTTGGAAGCCCCTTCCTTGCTACATCTAATGCCGTGATAAATTATAGGAAAGGTCTAATGAAGTTGGCATTTGGGAATATGACAATGGAACTCAATGTATTCAACTTGGCAAAACAACCGGGTGATGATGAGGAAGTAACTGAGGTCAATAGAATCGATACTTTAATTGAGGAGCACTGGGAGCTGGAGGGGATGTTCAAATTCAAGGAAGAAGTAATTGTGGATTTTGAGAATTATGATGAGCAAGAGGAGGTAAAAGATTTGAAAGGGATGAAAAGGTGGATCCCAACATTCGTGGAGTTACCCCGTCGAGAGAAGAAAATTTTTCTGTCGAATGAACAAAAGCCCAACTTGGAGTTGAAGCCCTTGCCCTACCATTTGAAGTACTGCTATCTTGGGGAAGGTGAAACATTTTCGATGGTCATTAGCTCTGCATTGAATATGAAACATGAAAAAGAACTATTGGATGTATTGAGAAAGCATAAAGGATCAATTGGGTGGACCATTGCGGATATCATGGGGATAAGCCCTCTCATTTGCACCCACCACATATATCTTGAGGAGGATTCCAAACCTTCCTGACAACCACAAACACGGTTGAATCCCATCATAAAGGAGGTGGTGAGGGATGAGGTTCTGAAACTACTTGATGTGCGGATCATTTTTCCAATCACCGATAGTAAGTGGGTTAGCCCCACGCAAGTAGTACCTAAGAAATTCGGAGCTACGATGGTTGAGAATGACAAGAATGAGCTTATACCTACAAGAGTGATCACCGGATAGAGGATGTGCATTGATTACCAAAAGCTGAACGCTTGCACAAGAAAAGACCACTTCCCATTGCCATTCCTCGATCAAGTTCTAGAATGAGTAGTGGGGCATCTATTCTACTTCTTTTTAGATGGATACTCTGGCTACAATCAAATTGAGATTGCTTTGGAGGATCAAGAGAAAACCACCTTCACATGCCCCTATGGCACCTTTGCCTACCGCTGCATGCCATTTGGACTATGCAATGCTCCTGGGACGTTTCAATGCTGTATGATGGAGATTTTCAGTGACATGGTGGAAAAGATAGTGGAGGTCTTTATGAAAAACTTTTTGGTGTTTGAGGATTCATTCGAGGGATGTTTGGCAAACGTGGAGAGAGTTCTAACAAGATGTGAGGAGAAGAATCTAGTCTTGAATTGGGAAAAGTGTCACTTTATGGTGATAGAAGGAATAGTGCTTAGCCATATAGTTTCGACAAAGGGTATTGAAGTCGATAAATCCAAGGTGGAGGCCATCTCCAACCTCCCTACGCCAGGAGCCATCAAGGATATCCGATCATTTTTGGGCCATGCAGGTTTTTATCGCCGATTCATAAAGAGTTTCAGTGCATTGGCCAGACCCTTGACCAACCTGCTGTCTAAGGAGGTCCCATTTGAGTGATTAGATGATTGTGAGGCATCCTTTAAAAAATTTAAAAGCATACTTGTCCCACCTCTGATCATGTGACCACCCAATTGGGATCCACCTTTTGAGCTCATGTGCAACGCGAGTGATTAGGCGGTCAACGCAGTGCTCGGTTAGAGGGAGGAAAATAGACCATATGTGATACACTATGCTAGCAAAATACTTAGTGAGGCTCAGATGAATTGCACTACCACTGAGAAAGATTTGCTTGCAGTAGTGTTTGCCTTAGATAATTTATGTTCTTACATCATTGGTTTGCCTATTGTTGTCTTTACTAATCACTATGTTTTAAAGTATTTGTTGTCTAAGCAGGATGCAAAATTGAGACTCATTAGGTGGATCCCCTACAAGAATTCGACTTGACGATCAAGGACAAGAAAGGAGTTGAGAACGTGGTGGTGGATCATTTATCCTGGCTTGTGGTGCAAGAGGTCAATGAGCACATTCCTATCCCTGACTTTTTTCCTGATGAGCATTCGTTTTCAATTCATTCTGTATGTCCTTGGTATGCTGATATATGTCACTATCTTGCAATAGGATAGATACCACTACAATGGAGCCCAGAAGATCGAAGATGATTTTATGGTGGATGTGAAGTACTTCTATGACAACCCATATTTGTTCAAGCACTGCTCCGATCAAATCATGAGGAGATGCGTACTTGAAAATGAATAGCGGGATGTCCTTGCATTTTGCCATTCACAAGCTTGCGGTGGACATTTCTCAGCGAAAAAGACTTCGGCCAAAATTCTTCAATCAGGTTTTTACTAGCCCTCTCTTATTAAAAATTGTGTTTCGTTTTATAAGGGATGCGACAGATGCCAACAGTTAGGTAGTGTGACCCAAAGAAACATGATGTCCCTTTCACCAATACTTGTCATAGAAATATTCGACTGTTGGGGTATCGACTTCATAAGTCCTTTTCCTATGTCATTTGGTTATTTGTACATCCTCGTAGCAGTGGACTATGTGTCCAAATTGGTGCAGGCTATCCCGACCAAGACTAATGACCACCGGGTCGTAGTCAAGTTTCTCAAGGAGAACATCTTTCCGAGGTTTGAGATGCCTCGTGCAAATAATAAGTGATGGCGGGTCACATTTCTGTAATAGGCCATTTACATCTCTAATGTTCAAATATGACGTCACTCACAAAGTATCCACTGCCTATCACCCAAAAAAAATGGCCAAGCCGAGCTAGCCAACAGGGAGATCAAGAACATTCTAGAAAAAATGGTTAACCCAAATAGGAAGGATTGGTTCGAAAGATTGACCGATGCCCTTGGGCATACCGCACTGCCTTTAAAACTGTTTTGGGCATGTCTCCCTAACGCCTTGTCTATAGAAAGGCTTGCCACCTTCCATTCTAAATGGAACACAGGGCCTTTTGGGCCATTAAAACTTTAAATTTCAACTTGAGAATGACCGATGAACATAGGAAGTTGGAAATGAATGAGTTGAAAGAGATTCGATGAGATGCGTATGAGAGCTCCAAAATCTCAAAGGAACGGGCTAAGATCTTTCAGGATAATTCCATTGTACGAAAATCATTCCAGCTCGATCAAAAAGTACTCTTATACTATTCCCTCCTTTGAATTTTCCGGGGAAAACTCCGATCCTGTTGGGATGGTCCCTATCTTGTTAAGGTGGCCTACCCCAACGGAGCTATTAAGATCACAAACCGCGAGGATGGCCAAACATTCAAGGTTAATGACCAAAGACTTAAGCCATTCTTTGAGGGTTTTGAAGGGAAAGAGGTGGCGGAGGATTTGACGGATCCGGTATATCCGGACTTGGTCAGGGAGTAGCTAGTGTCTATGTTTTTTATTATACAGTTGCTTTTATTTCCTTATGTTACTTTTATTTTATGTCACTTACTTTCTTTGGTTGTATAGATTTGTTTACGTTGTTTCAGATATTGGTGCTTTTGTTCAAGCTAAATCACGAGGTGTTCTCTAACCCTATTCATCTTTTTACTATCCTTCATTGCATATCGTATCTTTTTGTTGCATTAAGGACAATGCATGATTCAAGTTGGGGGTGAGGTGCACCATTTGCATGATACACCAATGTTGTTTGGACAAATTTACTTTTTTTTTTTGTGATACAGATTTTTGCTTGCATCAGTTGCATTAGAGAAAAATATGTGAAAATTTTGAAAATTTTTGATGGAAAATATCTAAAAGTTGATCTGTATTCCCTTATGAAGAGTGTGTAGATTGGATGACATATTTTTCTTTGTTGTGAACTTTGAGCACATGAGCATACCATGGAAACTGACCCTAGGCATGAGTATCACATATGTATTGATTTTTGAACTCAACTATATGTGACCTTTGAATGTGTAATTTCAGAAATTTTTGGATTGGATTCATGTTTTAGGCTTGACATAAGTAGTGGAGATGAGTAAAAGCCCATGTGAGCTTTAATGCCAATCCTTATTTGGAGGGAACTTACATTTACTCAAAGAACAATTTTTCAGTGTCAAATTTGTTCAATAGTCTCATCATACTTGTTTTGGTTAGGTGCATCTAGATAGTAGACTGACTTGTTTCGATTATACAATGCCATCCCATGCATACCTGGAAGTGATTTTAGGCCATCTTTGAAATACTTTGAGCCTTAACCTTTTTCTTGTGCAAAGATTATCCCTAGTGTCGTGATTGAGCCTAGTTTAAATTCGTTTCTATGCCACACATTTAACCAAGCCAATGAAAATAAGAAATATCTACCTTACCTTGGTTGTTCCTTGAAGCTAAATATGAGTGATTGCAAAAAGTAAAGGAAGGGTGGTGTGGAAACTCAAACAAAGGGATGAATGATGTTGCAACTCAAAGATTTCAATGGAAAAGAATGAAAATCCAAGAAAAAGGAAGAAAATGGGTGAGAAGAAGAAAAGAATGAACAAAAGAAATGGAAAATGCCAAAGAAACAAACAAAGAGTATGGTAACGGTGTTAGCCTAGAAATCCCATAAAAGAGAATATTGCTCAAGTTTTTGATATTCGGGATGAATTAGGAATGCCCATGTTATTAATTATGTGATTTGCATTTTTGGTGTTCATTTTGATAGTTAAAGTTAGAAATCCATTCCTTGTACATTGAATGCATCAAAATTTTAAATCACATCGCAATTTAGGTAATCAATTGGGCATGATGGCTCAAATTGTGGTTTACAAGTGGAGTACATGTTTAGGGTGGAGTAGAGGTCACAAAGAGAGTGTTAGGATGTATAGGGGAGGTCTTACAATGAAAAAGAAGTGGGAAGGGTTGCCCAGCAGGAATTCTTTTGCAACTAAGGCAAACCGTAATGGTACGCTGAGGCCTCTGGAGTGCGATGTACCGGTACGCGTACCAATACGCTTTACCTGGAATTCCAAAAGTTAGGATTTTTAATTGATTTCTTTCGGGAATCCCTGTCACTTCCCTCTTAAACTATTCCCCCTTTTCCACTGCTCTCTCCCCGAATTCTCCCTTAGACTTCCAAATCCCCTTCATTTTCTTTCAACCCTTCAAATACTCTCCATTGTGTTATGATTTAGGAAAATCAAATCTTGGAAACCCTAGGTGCCGAAAAACTCTTCAAGCCTTCATTTCCCTTCAATTCTCAAATTCTCCTAAAATCTCTCACATGGCTCATCCTGTAATGATTCTTCAAGATGCTAGGGACTTGATTGAAGGTCTTTTCTTGACTCTCTTTTGTTTTTCTGACAATGGGGGCACTGTTGCTGTGCATGGCCCAAACTAAGAGGCCCAGATCCGATAACCCTCAACCCAAAGGTCCAAGCGAGAACCAGGGTGAGCAAAGGAAAAAGGCAAAGCATGAGGCGCAGATGAAATTGATCCAAGAGAAAAATATGACCTATGAAAGGTACCTTGATCACATTTCCCTTACCCCAAGGAACGAAGTTGTTCGAATCATTGAGGCACATGGTATGAAATTTTGGTTTGAACTAACTGATGGTTTTAATTTGTCAATGTGTAGAGAGTTCTATCAAACTCTTAGGGTGGCGGATGTGAATGAGGTGGAAGTGTTGAAAACGAAAACGAATGTTTGTGGTGACCCCTGATGTTATTGCAACATTTCTAGGGAATTATGAGAGGCCACCAAATTTTCCACCACCCTATCCTTATAACGACACCCAAGCCAAGAAAATTTCTAAATTTGTAGAATTCATGTATGAGGACCTTCGTAAATTCAAGGGACTTGTTCAAAGTGGGGGATTGAAACATTCGTATGGACTGTTGAATAAGCTTCTTCATTACAATCTTTTACCAAGGGGTTCCAAAAAGAAACCAAATCTTGAGAAGCTGGGTCTGTTGGACATTGTTATGTTGAGGAAAACTGTTGACTTTGCACTTGTGATATGGGAAGTCATGAAAGACTTTGCCAATACACAGAAACCTATGATAAATTTGCCGTACAGGAATTTGGTAACCCAGATGTGCATTCATTTCAAAGTGAAGACTTATGCATTTGACAAGTTCTCTCCCCCAGACACTGGGGTGATTGGTAGGACTAGTAGCAAAAAGAGAAAGGCAATGAGTCTGGGTAAACGAGCTAAGACAATGGGTTCTGATTCTGGGGTCCCCGAACTAGCTTCATCCGTTGGCCCATCCACAGCAGCACCGGAATGCTCTATCCCTCAAAGCCTCGTGGCATTGGAGGCTACGGTCCATGGGATTGAGGTATCTGCACAGAGCATGGCGGCGATGATGAAGGAGCTATTTGTGCACACCTTCCCATGGAGGACTATCCCAAGAGGACCCCCACCACCTACTGCTGGCTCTTCTACATCTATTCCCTCCGCCTCGACAGTGGTTGAGGTGGAGGAAGATGAGGATGATTCTAAAGAAGATGTGGAGGGTGAAAGCGACTATGATGAGGATGATGCCAGTGATAATGGGGATGAGGAATAGGTTGTTTTAGTTTTTGTTCTTTTGCCTGTATTGGAGTGTATGTAATTAGAATGAATTCATTGGCCTGGTAGAAGAATCCGTAGGTTTTAGGCCATTTTGTTCTTTTTGATGATTGAATCCTTGTACTCCAACTTCAAAGCACAACAATGAAAGAAACCACAGTTTTTGTTTAATCTTGTCCAATTTTATTTTGATAATTGCATTATGATTTTTATATTTTGATTGATTGGGTGAACTACTTGTTTAAATGGAATGTTTTATGTTATACTTGTTATCTTGTTGTGGGACATAAACTTTGCTAATGGACTAGCAAAACTCAAGTTAGGGGGTGTGATTAGCACAAAAATATTGCATATACCATGTGCTAATCATCACTTTTTCACTTACTTTTGGGGATTGAATGTTTAGAATTGCACTACGTGAGCTATTAACGAAGACATTTGATCTTTGTAGGAAAAGATGTGATAAATAATGCTTCTTAACGCCTTCCCAAATATGTTGAGGTGAATGAGGATGAAAGGATGGCCTATGGATAGCTCAGGAAATCACAAAATCAAGAAATCATAAAATTAGGCAAACCATACAGGTACGCTTAGGCCTCTTGATTTCGACGTACCGGTACACGTACAGGTACGCTTTGCTGAATCTGCCCAAAAATCTGTAGATCTTCCTCTGCCGCTTTGTGGGTCCCACCATCATATCTCCCACACTTATGTGACACGCCCACAACACTATTCATCCCTTTCACACCTCTTTTTGGAGCCATGGTGATCAATGAGGAGAGAGGAGAGAGAGTTGTTGTGTGTGCAGACAAGGGTCTGCACTTCCTTGTCTAGCCCATTCCTTACTGCAGCCTATGGATGGAAATCACATTACTCAGTTGAGGGAGCAGACTATGGACATTTTTTTTGGGGGGGGGGGGATGACTCTATTATTCAACATTCCATACACTACACTGAGGATATAGAGAGAGAGAGAGTTTGGAGAAGATGCTAAATAGTATTCTAGAGAGATAAATTGAGATTTTTACATTTTCTTTAATAGATTGCCCTGTAATCTCCTATAAGAATCATTAGAGCTTCATTGAATGTCATTAATGTTAGTTCATACAAGTTCATTGCAAGTTCAATTCCCTTTTAAAGCTTTCACCGTTAATGCATTTATGTTCTTCATTTATTCCAAGCTGTAAAATGGGTATGCATTGCTTTAACTTATAGCTTATGTTTGCTTGCATTTAGTTACTCAAGAACTTCATTCCTTTGCAATGCATTCTCATTTCATTGTTAATTTCATCCCAAGCATGAGTAGCTAAATCCTTTAGTTGGCAAAACCAAGGGAATCCTCCACTTGGGGATGCCATTTCAACTCATTCTCATCCCTTCTTTCAGAGTTCAATGGTTCGATTTGACTGGGTTGAAGGTGGATAAGTTGGTGAGTCTTTTATATTCCATTGGCCTAGTCACGGTCTATGCTTAGATACTCAACTATCTTATCCCTAGCTTCCCACGAATCAATCGAACATTTATACTTTATTGGAGGAGGGGTTCGAGTTGAGATGGTATCCCTATTGGAGTGACCTCTTGGATTAGGCAATGATTGTTTCTCATTTCATTTTCACCAAAAAACGCTTCACAAAAAAAATTTCAACAACAAAAGATTTTACACTTTCTTTCATCCAAAAATCACCTTCCCTTTGGTTCACATCCTTCCTCGTGGAAACGAAGATCGACAGAGAGTGAGTTCTAGACAACACCAATTCATATTTAGAGCTATCTCCACGTGTCGGTGGAGATGGTGACGATGGTGGAGATGATTCAACCCTAGACCTATTTAGAAACTTTAGCATAGGACCATATGAGATTTTTAGTGTTTCTATTCATTTGTGGTCTGTACTTAAGTACTTAGTTTTTCCTATTGACTTGTTCATTTTGTTGAACTTTCTTTGTTGTGATTCATTTTAGTTTGTTGTCACATACTCTTAGTCCTATTGTTTGAGGCTTTATCATTTAGACTTTAAGTTATCTACCTTGTTTTTCCTTTACTTACTTTACATGCATGATTTAGCTGGTTCGTATTTATACCTTCTCGATAAATCATGATTCTCTACCATGCTTGTTGCTTCACTTTAGTTGTTCTAAACCCAAGTGTAGGTTTTCAAGCAAGTAGTAATTTTTGGTAGAGTTGAAGGTCGATCCACAGGGACATGCAAAATTTAGGAGTGAATAAGAATTAATAAACAAAAATTTGTTGTGTTTGAGAAAATGGTGTGATAATTGGAATTTAAAATAAATAAGATAAAATTGTTTAAGAAAATTAATGTGGAGAAATACTATGGCATTGTGTACTATTTCAATAACACTTTGGTAGCAAATCAATCCTAATTTCCAATCTCAATGGGGAATCAACTAGGGAGTGAACCCAATTGAAGGATTTGACAATACTTAATTAGGAAATTCTCCTAGAGTATAATCAATGAGTTAATCTAAATGAATCCAAATATTCAATTTTTAATTACAAACATTTAACATGCCCAAAATCAATGATAAATCGAGTAAGTAACCGAACAAACATCCAAATTCATAAAAACCACCAAGTCAATTAATTAGATGAAAACTTTAACAATTGAACCCAAGCATGTACATCTAGCTTTTCAACTCATGGGGAATCTCAAGCATTCATCAAAATTAGCATAATAATTCAAGATATTATATAGAGAAAAAGCTTTGATAAAATAGGATTAATTGAATTAATAAAGTATTCATCAAATGAAGAACATAGGATTAACTTGCATACCAAATTGAAATGAAATCCCCCTAGCCTTAGTACAAATGCTTAACTAGCCAAAAATGATGTGTTAATCACAAACTTAAGAAATAAAAGTACAATAGAAAATTTTCAGATTTAGTAAAGCCCTATAATTTGTAAAACTAGGGAAAATTTGAATTTTTATGAAAAAATGAAAAACAGAAATTAGCTCCTACGGTATGGGTTGTGAACTCAAATTTTTTTAGAACTTGGATGACAAAATGGACCTCACCGTTGGATTCGTCTCATGAAATCTAGTTACTTAGTCAATTTTTGTCGAATTCCAAGACAGTCAAATTTTTCTTGCTTTATGAGGCGATTAGATGTTACGTAACCTAAATAAGCGAGACCAAGAATTAAATTACAAAAAATAAATAATTTAAGTTTAGTTCGAATAAAAATATTTTGAACTTGAACCGGGACAAAATTTACTTGATTTGGGATAAAATCGAACCCAAAAAAGGCAAACGTGTGGCGCAATGAGTGCCAAGTGTTTGGAAGGTATAAAAGGGGAAGAAAAATTAGATTTCTTCCCAAATTATCAGTAGATTTTCATAGGAGATGGAAGAGAGATAAAAGGAAGGGTTTCTTCAACTTCTCTTCATAGGAGATGGAAGAGAGATAAAAGGAAGGGTTTCTTCAACTTCTCTTTACGATCTACGACTTTTCTTTGGTCGAATCACCTCGAGCCAAGAAAAAATATTGTTCTACTCGACATGAGCTACAAAACTATACAAAAAATTGAAGATTTTGATGATGTTAAAATGACGAGATTTTTGGAAATCAAGGGCTATAGCTTGATTTGGGTCTTGGAAGGCTTTCTACCACTTGTTTTACACTTCAAGAGGTAAGGTTTCTTTCCTAATTAGGTTTATTTTTATCCTAGGGTTCCATATGATATGGGTAGCATGACTTGAGATGAATTCTCTTGTTTTATATACTCCTAGTGTAACTAGAGTATGAGAAATAGGAATACAAACATGCTAAACCAATCTTATATAAATTGGGTTTGTAGAATTTACTTGTTTGGTAAATTTATGAGAAATTTGACAAATTAGGTATGATTGTGTGTTACATGATTGTATGCCTAAGAATGTGGATTGTAATTATATGCCTTTGATATAATTGACAATTTGGGAATATGATGATGTTAGAATTTAATTTTATGCTTTATGGAAAATGGGTACTAAGGGTTAAAATCAATTCTAGTGTGAATTGAGTATTTATAAATTACTTGTTTGTGATTTCTTGTGAAATGTATTGATTGGGCATCCTAAGTGTTTATATTTATGCCTTGAAAATGTTTAATGAAATGCCTATGTGGATTAAGTGCATTATCTGAATTAATTATGTTATGACATGCTTAAGAGTTGGCATTGATATATGCATTATGATATATTGACATTGAGGTTGTTGATGATAGTTACATGCTTATGATGTAATTGACCTTGGAAAAGGGTTGATGGACATTTAAGTTATTCATATTGTGCTCATGATATATTAAATTTAATATTGGAAATGCAATTGTACATCACATTTGCATATGCATAGGAAACATCGCATTATTGGCATGTGACATGAATGTGGGTGTGTCTGCATATTTTTCAGATGAAACACCATTCTAGGTGGATTATAGGTGGGCTCAGGAAAGTTGGACCAAGGTTCGACTGAGTTGCACTGAAAATAGGGTCAGAGTTAGCAAGAAGGGCTAGACTATCCCTCGGATGCAATACTCGGTGATTTTGGATACCCAATCTTTTGATATCGAGTTTATAAAGTGTGTTAGTGTATACGGAGAAATTGGTAGAAGTCCATAAAAGTCGTGTCAGTTGGGTGCTCGTTGGCGGAAGTCCATAAATACCCACCCCAAACACCCCAAGAAAGACACAGGATTTAAAATGGTCATTAGATGTGTAACATCAATAGTGGGGGCTTGGAATGCCCAGATTCATACGCATGACATTGCATGTGTTATGGGAGCTAGTGAAGGCTAGGGTTGAGTTGCATTTTTGAGTCTCACCTCATATCATGGCATGGCATAGAGGACTTTATTATTGAATTGCATATTTATTAATGGATTAATTGTTGCTTGTGAATTGAATGTGAACATTTCATATGAACCTAGGTTGGGGAGTAGCCTCTTTAGGAGATACCCTATTGAGTGTGGCTCACCCTTTATGGAGAAAATATTTCAAGTGCGGGACAAGCGCCAGTGGACAGCTCTCACATGGGCTCCCATTCATGAAGTAAAGCCGAGATGTGGCTTTAAATAATATTTTTGTAAAACAAATATGTAATTTAGTGTTTGGACATGTAATATTGTGAAAAGTAATGTAGAACAAACTCTTATGGACTATGATTGTATAAGATTGTATGTTATATGAGTTTGGGTTGTTATATAAGTATGGATAAATGGACCCAGTGTGGTCAATGTTGTACGATTGCACAAGTTGCATTTTGGGTAGAACTCCCCGTACAAACTAGACTCTGCTCAAATTTTGTTAAGTTATGGATCCTGGTAAATGAGGCATAACGGCGTGGTATCGAGTTACACGGTATCCACAGGTATTTCGCGTGTTGACGAGTGATCAACAGAGTAATTACAAACACCCAGATTTTGGGGCTTCCTAATCACAAACTTAAGAAAGAAAAGCAAAATAGAAAATTTTCAGATTTGGTAAAGCTCTCTACTCACTCCAAAAGTACATAGTACTTTTTCCCCAAGGAGGAAGATGATCTCTTCTCGTATAATTGGGCTTTTCTGATTGGTTGGAAGTAAAGACACGCATCTAGATAAGAATCAATGATGTCCTGATGTGACAAGAGATTCAATACGTGTCCGGACATGGATTAATGTTGTCCAGACGTGGCCTTCTAGGAACTTAGCCTGTTTTTGCCTCAGATGTAGCATCCCACATCCGGACATGGATAAACCTCACGTCTGGAAATGGATAAATTTTTTCTGGATCTGGACTTTTGAACTTCAATATTCAATTTTCTCTTTTCCTTTATGAATTCCACTAAAATGAATCTATAATAAACACAACGGAATTTTAAAAAAATAAAATTAATTCCTCGTTCCAAGATGTACTCATGTTTAATACAAGCCGAGAAAACATAGTTCTATAAAGAAGATTAAGGGTTACTTCTTGAAGTGTACCTTTAAAGATCTTCAAACATTCTCAAAAACTTTGAATGTTCAAATTTGAATTTGATCGTTAGCCCAAACCTCTTAAAAGTTTGGCCTCTAGTTGTATCCATACGAATTGATAAACTAGTAAAGAGAGAGAATGAAGGGTGATTCTTCTTGAGCTAGCAAGAGAGAGTTGTTATCTCATATATTCACCTCCTATATAATGGTATTTATATAGTCTAGACTACTTTACTCATAATTTATGTGTAGTTGCTCTCATAATTTGTAAACCCCACACTTTTATCTTTATACATGTATGTAGGTTTATATAGCAAGTTATTATTTCTTTTGAAATGTTATTATGCAAAAAATTCGAGGAAATAGTAGTTAAAAGTTAGTTTAGCTTGCAAATATATAAATTCGTTGTAATAGAACTTGTACCAACCTGGTTTGATGTACAAAAGTATGTTGTATAATTTTGGGTTGGAATTGGAAAGGTTTGGAATGGATTGGAAATGAAAAAGGAAGGATTTATAGAAAAACAGGCAAAACCTTCCAGAAGGTTAAGGTAAAAGCTTATCCAGTAGGATAAACCTTCCGAAAGGTTAATGAAAATGGTTGTCTAGTAGACAAAACCTTTTGAAAGGTCGATGACAAACCTTTCGTAAGGTTAATGAAATGTTTGTCTAGTAAGACAAACCTTTCAAACCTTCCGGAAGGTTAATGTAAATGTTGGACCAATAGGCCATCCTTTCGGAAGGTCGACGAAAAACCTTCATGAAGGTCTTCGAAAAATTTGAAATTTTAAGTCGCAAACAGCCGGCTTTCCTTTCACTATAAATACTTAAGGACAACCCCTTTAGCTCCATTTCAACATCTCTAACCCTAGAAAACCTTAGAGAGGAAGAAAGGAAGAAAAAAACACAAGATCAAAGGGGATTTTCACTTCAAGAAGATCAAAACCCTAGATTTTTGAAGAACATCACGGTAGGGGTTTTCTTCCACCCTTGTACATTGAGGCTAGGGCTTGTATATATGTTTTCTTTGACTCTTAATAACATGTATATGCTATGAAATCATGATTCCTTGAGCTTTTTGCAATCATTACCATGTTTCTAAACAAACCTATGGTTGTACAACCATGAGATTTCTTTTCTTGGCATAAAACCCTAGTTTTCAAGATAAATGGATTTTTTTTTCTTGATTCCTCCTTTGTTCTTGACTTTGAAACCTTAGTGCTTGTGTTAAGTAACAAAATGATTTTGTGATGATCTCTTGCTTATTTTCTTAAATTGTTCTCTTATATTACAAATTGTGAGAATTGGGGATTTTAGATTTCCTTGTGTTAAAGAAAATGTTTGTCATTGCATCTCTTGTATGGTTGTTGTGATGGACTTGAATTAATTCGAGCACTACCGTAAAGTGTTAGAGGTTAGTCTATCCCAGTGGGGGTGAGATGGTTTCATAGCACTTGTAGTGGTTGTTGTTTGAGAGAGCAACCACTATTGTTTATGTAAGTTCGAGACTTAGGGATAGTATACTTTTCTTGGGAAGGATTCGTCAATGCCGCGGGAGATGGTACACGCCCTTCCTAAAGTAGTTTGTGTGATTGTGGTTGGGTGATCAAGGTAGAGTCGATGAGTAGATTCATGAGAAACAACCAACATACATGAGAACATGGAATCATTGTTATTGTTTGGAATCGGTTTTCGACAAGAGTTTGTGGAGGTATGGGACTCTACAAGAACTTGTTGGAAATGGTTATGGTTGGAAATGGTTGTTAATTGTAACTTGGTTTTACTATTCATTTAAATTATTGCGATTATGTACACTGGAGATCAAATGAATTGTCACAATTTTTATTTCAAGTTATATATGCTATTTTGAAAAATGAGAGCGAACTGTTTTACATGTTTTCTAAACCTTGTTCGAGTTTGGGAGAAATGTTTCTACAGAGCTTAGTGCTCACCCCCTACAAACTATATTTTTTAGATTGTGGTTTAGTGGAGGAGCTCGGAGTTGAGGAGCCGACACATTGGGAAGCTCCAATAGATAGGCTCGTAGACCTCGAGGTGGATGTATAGGTTCATACTCTCCTAGGTGCTAGACTTGTACATGTCTATACTATCAACAATCATCCTATTAGTTTCGTTCTACTTTTAACGTCTTTATTTACATCCTAAATCAAACTATAAGAATAATAAGTATAAAGGGCTAAATAATGAAAGAAAAAAAAATATGACATTTGCATTCTCATCAACGAGCTAGCTTAGAGGAATTGAAGAAAGATTTTTTTCTAAATATACTAGTTCTACATCATGTTGTCATGGATGATTCTAGGAGACGGAGGGTAATTTGGTTTTGGTTAATGAATGATGCTACACATGGATCTTTATGAAAGTCATCCTACCTATATTGGAGATG
Organism: Ilex paraguariensis; assembly: GCA_963454935.2. Taxonomy (NCBI): domain Eukaryota; kingdom Viridiplantae; phylum Streptophyta; class Magnoliopsida; order Aquifoliales; family Aquifoliaceae; genus Ilex; species Ilex paraguariensis. The sequence goes on along the minus strand of CAUOFW020009680.1, from coordinate 85,607 downwards.
GGTACGAGATAGGATTTGTGACAAAAGACACCCAAACTCGAGTTAGACAAGTATAGAAGAACCAAGCAGTCCGGCAGACTACCTTTCACTAATTTGATCATAACTTTTTGTTGGAAAGTCCAAATTGTGCACCGTTATTTTTGTTAGAACCCTAACTCGTATATCTTTCCAACCATATAGGTGACACATACTAGAAATACCTAAGTCAAATCAGTTTATTCTCTAAAGTTGACCAAAAATCTGCACTATGGTGTTCCTTGGATAGTAAAGTGTAGTGCTTTTTTCTTAGACTTTGAAGGTGTAAATCCCCACATGTTTATATTAATATAGTAATGTGCATGTTTAGTGATTTGTATATATTTAATGACGTCAGAATAAACCATATATATTGAAACCATAAGAATTTGGGATAGCCGTTAGCACATATGGCGGTTCGGAGGAATAAAATAGTACTTTTAATATTTCGAGTGTAAATTTATTTTAATTTTGAAATAAATCATAAAAATAAATATTTTTAGGTTAAAATAACATTAAAAATGAATCCAAAACGTCGAAAAACATTAGGGTAGTCATATGGATCAAATTGGAGATTTTTAATGGTAAAACCGTAATTTTGGAGAAAACCCAAATTGCAGCCTGTGAACAGTAACTCATCGGGACTGCTGTGTTTAAAACACAGATTTCAGCCCATTTGCCTCTATTTCTTTCAGTTCACTCTCACCCCAAACCTCTTAGCACCCTAGGAGAAGATAGAGGAAAGGAGGAAAGGGAGAAAGGAGGTCTCTTGAGCTTGGGTTTTGGTTTGGAACTTTGATTCAAGGTAGGGGAATTCTTCCTATTCTCTTACATTGAGGTTAGGGTTAGTTTATATGTATTCTTTTGGTTTAAAAATCTTAATTTCTTGTTATTATATACTTGACTCTTGGTATTCTTACATTTATTGTCATGATTTAAACATTTTGGTGGTTGGGTAACCATTAAAACTCATTTACTTGCTTCAAAACCTAGTTTTCAAGAAAAGGAGGTTTTCCCTTAATTTCTCCATTATTGTTGATTCCGAAAACTCTAGTGTTTTGTGTTGAGTAATGAAATAATATTTATGATGACCTCATGCTTTTCTTTTATAATGTTCTATTGGGATTATTTGATTCTCTTGTGATTTGGGAAATACCCATGTGATTGAGGGTTTATGAAATTATTTGTATTTGAGAAAATATTTGGTATTGTATCTCTTGTGTGGTTGTGGGGATAAACATGGGTTACTATTGACCGGGTATCATGGAGTGAGTAGACGACTTCTTACTCCGTGTGGGTTGAACTATTCCTACCACTCGTAATGGGGTTAGTGCCTTGCGAAGGGTAAACCATTATCACTCACGGGGTATCGTGGAAAAAGGGAATTGTGTGGTTTGTACGTGGGTCATGATATTTTCGATGGTGACCATGCGAAATCTTACTTCATACCTGAGATACAAATACAGAAAAAGGGTTATTGTTTATTGTACCAGAAATGGTTTCTACAAGAATCTTGGGAAGTATGGGATTCCGCAGGAACTTGGGAGAAACGATTTATGGTGGAATGGACTAGTTGTTGGATATTGGATTCATTTATGTCTTAAATTATTGTTGTGCTTAAACTTGAGATCTGTTTAAATGTCCTGGTTTTTATTTTCAAAGTTATATATGTTATTTGTGAAATGAGACCGACCTGTTTTATATTTTTTTTAAAACTTGTTTGAGTTGGGAGAATTTTGCTACAGAGATTCGTGCTCATCTCCTACCGTTAAATATTTTTTAGATTTGGTGCTAGAGGAGGACCTCGGAGCTGACGAGCCGGGGCATGGGGAGGCCCCACCCGAGGGGATTCTAGATCCCGAGGTGGACATCTAGGGCTATAGTTATTTTTGTACTAGACTAAGAAATCTATTTACGATCATAAATAGTCTAGTATTTTGTTTATTCCGCTGCTAAAGTTGAGTGTAATTTTTTTGGGATGTAACTGTCATAACTTGACTTATTCTTTTGAGATGACATTGTGGATAGTATATATGATGAATGGAATATTTTTATTTGATGGTTAAATGGACCCGGTGTGATCAATGTAGTATAAATGCACAGGTTGAATTTTTGGGTAGAGCTCCCCGTACAAAGGAGACTTTGCCCGAATTTTGTTAAATTAAGAATGTTTGTAAATCATGGATTTATTTAGTTGCTCTCATGATATGAATGATTTTAAATGGTAATGCTATCCAGGGTGGTTTTTGGGGCGTTACAAATTTGGTATCAGAGCCTAGGCTTTAGGTCTTACATGGGAGCTGTAGGTTATGGATCACCGCTAGAGAAATAGGACTAGGGTAAACTATCTTGTTGGATGAAAGTTTATCTAAACTTTATGCTTAGACTAGAACAATACTTAGAATGTCTTGTCCATCAAGGAGCTAAATTGTGAATTGGTGTGCATGATGAGGTCGTGGTGGCCAAGCAAACCCACCACCATCACCACTTCCCGATGCCATAAACGGCATCTACCAATGTTTACGAGAGCTTACCACTTTGGTGCAACACCAAAATGGGAACAACAACCACAATGGTGGGGCGCATCCACTAGCCCAAGTACCGGGCAACGGGAATGAAAATCGGAGGATGGTCGTCCTTCGGGAATTTTTGAGACAACGTCCACCTACGTTCCAAGGGAGCTCTAACCCTTTGGATGCAGATAGGTGGATCGATGGCTTGATCTTTATTGGATTGGAGGGGGAGGCCGACCATTGGTGGGACTCCGTAAAGAGAAGAAGGAACACTGACGTGCTTACTTGGGAGGAGTTTGACCAAATCTTCCAAGACAAATACTTTCCTGAATCAGTGAGGGACAGAATGAGTGCCGATTTTCTAGCTCAACGGCAGGGTAACATGAATGTGGCTCTCCCGCTATGCTATGGAGTTTATATCCACAGAAGTAAGAAGGGCCAAACGCTTTAAGTAGGGATTGAGGCCTGCCATCAGGGAGAAGCTTGTGGCTCTCAAGATTCGGGATTATGGGGATCTAGTTGACCGAGCCGCACTTGTGGAGAGGGATGTTGAGGACACCCAGCGACGACAGAATTTCACAAGGGGAGGTCCGATCAGGACGGGCACTAGCACCAGTGGAGTACAGCGGGCGGCACCATACCGTCGTCCAAACTAGGCAGGTGGACAGAGACTTTTGACAGCCCGAGGAGATGGAGCTACCCAGACGAGGACCGACACCGACCCACGTCGCTGCTATGCATGTGGAGATTTTGGGCACTTCAAAAATCAATGCCCCTCATTTCAACCTAGGACCAATCAAGCGACAGGACAGATTCAAGCAAATAAGCCACCACCACCGAGACCACAACAACAGAGACAGTTACAAGCTCAAGCCCCCGGTGGGGCCAATCAAGGGAGAGTTTTTGCTTTGACTCAACCAGATGAGGATGCTTCTAATGCCGTAGTGGAAGGTATCGTACTTCTTTACAACTCTTGGGCCCGAATCTTATTTGATCCCGGTGCTACCCACTCATTTGTACGTAATACATATGCTCTTAGTTTGGGATTGAAATTTGAGAAGTTAGAGCATGCCTTGAGTATTGACTTGCCTACGGGAGAACGGTTAGATACTACGAGGGTGTGTAGAGGTTGTATGCTTCGAATTGGGGAACAAGAATTGATTGTAGATTTGGTTGCATTCGACATGATGGGGTATGACATAATCTTCGGAATGAATCTGTTGTCAAAATTCCATGCGGTGATGATTTTCACAAGAGGATTTCATTTCAATTACCTGGAGGGGTAGTTTTCACTTTCAAGAAAGATAACAAATCTTCTCACCCATTTCCTACTACGAGTAGTAGATTTTTGAAAGCGAAGGCAGGAAGCCATTTGAGTTTCTTAGCTAGTTTGATGGGAGACGATCGGGATAAATTCCATGAGGATGTGGTATTGATAGTGTCGGACTTTCTGGATGTCTTTCCAGATGAACTACCCGGGTTACCGCCACATAGGGAGATTGAGTTCAGGATTGATCTCTATCCGGGAACCGAACCCATATCTATTGCTCCCTATCGAATGGCACCTTTGGAGTTAAAGGAGCTAAGAAAGCAGTTGGATCATTTGTTGGCCATTGGGTTTATACGTTTGAGTACTTCACCTTGGGGAGCCCCGGTCCTCTTTGTGAAGAAGATGGATGAGACACTACGATTGTGCACGGATTATCGGAGGTTGAACCGGGTTACTGTGAAGAACAAATACCCTTTCCCACAAATCGACGACCTATTTGATCAGTTGAAGGGTTCTAAATATTACTCTAAGATTGACCTTCGCACAAGGTATCATCAATTACGGATCAAGGAGGAAGATATTCCTAAGACTGCTTTTCGTACTCGGTATGGTCATTTCGAGTATACAGTGATGCCGTTCGGATTGACTAATGCTCCAGCAGCCTTCATGGATTTAATGCACAGGGTATTTAGGTCGTATCTAGATCAGTTTGTCATCGTGTTTATTGATGACATACTAATCTATTCCCGGACTCACGAGGAACATGGACGCCATCTCTCTATTGTGCTACAGACATTGAGAGAACATAAGTTATATGCGAAGATGAGTAAGTGTGAGTTTTGGATGAAGGAAGTGAAATTCCTTGGCCATGTGGTGTCGGAACAAGGGGTAGCTGTTGATACCCGCAAAGATTGAGGCAGTGATGAAGTGGGAACCACCAAAGAATGTGACCGAAGTACGTAGTTTTCTGGGCTTAGCAGGCTACTACCGGAGGTTTGTGGAAGGGTTCTCAAAGCTTGCGATGCCGATGACTCGCCTCACAAGGAAGGGAGAAAAATTCGTGTGGACTCAAGCGTGTGAGCTAGCCTTTCGCACCTTGAAGGAGAGGTTGACGATGGCACCTGTCCTCATTATTCCGAGCAGTGGGGAAGGATATGATGTGTACACCGATGCTTCCCTACGAGGCTTGGGATGTGTGCTAATGCAGGGAGGCAAGGTTGTTGCTTATGGTTCGAGACAATTAAAGGTTCATGAGCAGAATTATCCCACTCATGACTTGGAGCTTGCCGCTGTGGTTTTTGCTCTCAAGCTTGTGGAGGTGTTACTTGTATGGGAAAAGTTTCAAGTGTTCTCGGATCATAAAAGCCTCAAGTATGTGTTCACACAGAAAGATTTGAATCTTCGGCAGAGAAGGTGGGTTGAGTATCTAGAAGATTATGATTTCACACTCAACTACCATCCGGGGAAGGCCAATGTAGTCGCCGATGCACTTAGCAGAAAGTCTTGGGGTGAACTCAATATTTTTGCATGTAAATGGAAGATGAGGGATGCCCTTGGAGATTTTGATCTATGGGTTAGAAAAGATGGATCCCGACCATGTTTGTTCAACCTTGTGGCTCAACCTACTCTCCAACGTAGGGTTGTGGAATTGCAATGCTTGGATCCTGAATTAGCATCGATTCGAGCTAAATTGGAGAATGGAGAAACTATGGAGGGTTGGTCTTTGAGAAACGGAGAATTGAGATATGGGGAGAAGCTATGCGTTCCCGATGATTCGTCCCTAAAGGAGGAGATACTTGGAGAGTGTCATCGCTCTAAGTTTGCTATTCACCCCGGTAGCACAAAAATGTATAGGGACATGAAGCGCCAATATTGGTGGAAGGGAATGAAGAAGGATGTGGCAAGGTTCATAGCACGATGTGCGGTGTGCCAGCAGGTGAAGATCGAACATCAAAAGCCAGGAGGATTACTACAGTCTTTGCCTATCCCAAAGTGGAAGTGGGATCACATCACCATGGATTTCGTGTCGGGTTTACCACGGACGTCGCGCGGGCATAATGCAGTATGGGTTATTGTGGATAGACTTACCAAGTCCGCTCATTTTTTGGGTATGAAGACCACGGACACCTTGGAGACTTTGAGCCAGCTGTATGTCCATGAGCGCTTGCATGGAGTTCCACTTTCTATCGTGTCGGATTGTGATTCTCGATTTGTGGCGCCGTTCTGGCAAAGTCTACAACAAGCCATGGGGACAGAGTTACATTTCAGCACAGCTTTTCATCCCCAAACGGATGGCCAATCTGAAAGGGTGATACAGATTGTGGAAGATATGTTACGTGCTTGCGCGTTGGACTTCAAAGGAAGCTGGAATGATCACTTACCATTGGTGGAGTTTGCGTATAATAACAGCTATCAGGCCAGCATTGGGATGGCACCGTATGAAGCATTGTATGGAAGACCATGTAGATCCCCTACGTGTTGGTTGGAAGCCGGCGAGAGTAGTTTGTTTGGACCAGAGATTGTTCGAGAAACTACCGAGAAAATTCAACTCATCCGAGAGAGGCTACTCACAGCGCAAAGTCGACAGAAAAGCTATGCGGATCAAAGACGAAGACCCTTGGAATTCAAAGTGGGAGACTACCTGTTCCTCAAAGTGTCGCCCAAGAAAGGAGTATTTAGATTCGGCAAGAAGGGAAAGTTAGCGCCAAGATATATCGGGCCATTTGAAGTGATCAAAGTTGTGGGCAAAGCGGCGTATCAGTTGCGGTTACCAACTCAGTTGTCGGGGGTACATGACGTGTTCCACGTGTCGATGTTGAGAAAGTGTCAATCGGATGCAACGCAGGTCGTAGACTTGAAAGATATTGAAATTCAAGACGGAGCAACCTATGAAGAACAACCGGTGAAGATCCTCGATGCCAAAGAGAAGGTGCTCCGCAACAAAGTCATCCAACTAGTGAAGGTTTTGTGGCAACACCATGGAGTGGAAGAAGCTACTTGGGAACCGGAGCTAGAAATGCGAGAGAAGTACGCACACTTATTCGCTACTGGAGGTAAGTTTCGAGGACGAAACTTTCTTTAAGGGGGGTGGATTGTAAATCCCCACATGTCTATACTATCAACAATCATCCTATTAGCTTCGTTCTACTTTTAACGTCTTTATTTACATCCTAAATCAAACTATAAGAATAATAAGTATAAAGGGCTAAATAATGAAAGAGAAAAAAAAATATGACATTTGCATTCTCATCAACGAGCTAGCTTAGAGGAATTGAATAGAGATTTTTTTCTAAATATACTAGTTCTACATCATGTTGTCATGGATGATTCTAGGAGACGGAGGGTAATTTGGTTTTGGTTAATGAATGATGCTAGACATGGATCTTTATGAAAGTCATCCTACCTATATTGGAGATGGGTACGAGATAGGATTTGTGACAAAAGACACCCAAACTCGAGTTAGACAAGTATAGAAGAACCAAGCAGTCCGGCAGACTACCTTTCACTAATTTGATCATAACTCTTTGTTGGAAAGTCCAAATTGCGCACCGTTATTTTTTTTAGAACCCTAACTCGTATATCTTTCCAACCATATAGGTCACACATACTAGAAATACCTGAGTCAAATCAGTTTATTCTCTGAAGTTGACCAAAAATCTGCACTATGGTGTTCCTTGGATAGTAAAGTGTAGTGCTTTCTTCTTAGACTTTGAAGGTGTAAACCCCCACATGTTTATATTAATATAGTAATGTACTTGTTTAGTGATTTGTATATATTTAATGACGTAAGAATAAACCATATATATTGAAACCATAAGAATTTGGGATAGCCGTTAGCACATATGGCGGTTCGGAGGAATAAAATAGTAATTTTAATATTTCGAGTGTAAATTTATTTTAATTTTGAAATAAATCATAAAAATAAATATTTTTAGGTTAAAATAACATTAAAAATGAATCCGGAACGTCAAAAAACTTTAGGGTAGTCATATGGATCAAATTGGAGATTTTTAGTGGCAAAACCGTAATTTTGGAGAAAACCCAAATTGCAGCCTGTGAACAGTAACCCGTCGGGACTGCTGTGTTTAAAACACAGATTTCAGCCCATTTGCCTCTATTTCTTTCAGTTCACTCTCACCCCAAACCTCTTAGCACCCTAGGAGAAGATAGAGGAAAGGAGGAAAGGGAGAAATGAGGTCTCTTAAGCTTGGGTTTTGGTTTGGAACTTTGATTCAAGGTAGGAGAATTCTTCCTATTCTCTTACATTGAGGTTAGGGTTAGTTTATATGTATTCTTTTGGCTTAAAAATCTTAATTTCTTGTTATTATATACTTGACTCTTGGTATTCTTGCATTTATTGTCATGTTTTAAATATTTTGGTGGTTGGGTAACCATTAAAACTCATTTACTTGCTTCAAAACCTAGTTTTCAAGAAAAGGGGTTTTCCCTTAATTTCTCCATTATTGTTGATTCTGAAAACTCTAGTGTTTTGTGTTGAGTAATGAAATAATATTTATGATGATCTCATGCTTTTCTTTTATAATGTTCTATTGGGATTATTTGATTCTCTTGTGATTTGAGAAATACCCATGTGATTGGGGGTTTATGAAATTATTTGTATTTGAGAAAATATTTGGTATTGTATCTCTTGTGTGGTTGTGGGGATAAACATGGGTTACTATTGACCGGGTATCATGGAGTGGGTAGACGACTTCTTACTCCGTGTGGGTTGAACTATTCCTACCACTCTTAATGGGGTTAGTGCCTTGCGAAGGCTAAACCATTATCACTCACGGGGTATCATGGAAAAAAGGAATTGTGTGGTTTGTACGTGGGTCATGATATTTTCGATGGTGACCATGCGAAATCTTACTTCATACCTGAGATACAAATACAGAAAAAGGGTTATTGTTTATTGTACCAGAAATGGTTTCTACAAGAATCTTGAGAAGTATGGGATTCCGCAGGAACTTGGGAGAAACGATTTATGGTGGAATGGACTAGTTGTTGGATATTGGATTCATTTATGTCTTAAATTATTGTTGTGCTTAAACTTGAGATCTGTTTAAATGTCCTGGGTTTTATTTTCAAAGTTATATATGTTATTTGTGAAATGAGACCGACCTGTTTTATATTTTTTTTAAACCTTGTTTGAGTTGGGAGGATTTTGCTACAGAGCTTCGTGCTCATCCCCTACCGTTAAACATTTTTCAGATTTGGTGCTAGAGGAGGACCTCGGAGCTGACGAGCCGGGGCATGGGGAGGCCCCACCCGAGGGGATTCTAGATCCCGAGGTGGACATCTAGGGCTATAGTTATTTTTGTACTAGACTAAGAAATCTATTTACGATCATAAATAGTCTAGTATTTTGTTTATTCCGCTGCTAAAGTTGAGTGTAATTTTTTTGGGATGTAACTGTCATAACTTGGCTTATTCTTTTGGGATGACATTGTGGATAGTACATATGATGAATGAAATATTTTTATTTGATGGTTAAATGGACCTGGTGTGGTCAATGTAGTATAAATGCACAGGTTGAATTTTTGGGTAGAGCTCCCCGTACAAAGGAGACTCTGCCCGAATTTTGTTAAATTAAGAATGTTTGTAAATCATGGATTTATTTAGTTGCTCTCATGATATGAATAATTTTAAATGGTAATTTTGTCCAGGGTGATTTTTGGGGCGTTACAAGACTAGAAAATTTGTTTTGAGATTATGTAAAGACTAATCTTTTGTCATTCCGCTGCAAGTTAAATATGATTCTTTTGGGATGTAATTATCATATTCGATCACATTCTTTTGGGATGTAGTGGTCATGGTTGCCCTATTCTTTTGGGATAATACTGTAATTGTTGTAGTTGATGAATGAAATTTCTTTAATGATGAATTTATTTAGTTGCTCTTATGATGTGAATAATTTATAGATTGTAATGCCGTCCAAGGTGGGTTTTGGGGCATTACATAATTACATATAACTCATTTATTAACCATTAATTATAATAAAATCCCTAATTAACTCTTAATTAGGTTTTTACCTCAATTAACTCTTAATTGGTTTTCTCTCCTTCATCTTTTGGATTCCAGTCAATTATGTTGTGTGTGACTCTATAGGTTCAAGCATAACCAGTTGTAGGCATTCGATACTAACTACAAGTAGCCTCTAAAATTAGAACTCTTTCTAATTTAGCTTAAATTAAAAATCTTCTAATTCTCCCTTTTTTAGGAACAATTAATACATTTATATTAATTACATTCTTCGGGCTTCTACTAATCATGTGTGATACCTAACAACATATTATGATCAACCTCCGAATTACGCAAAGTAGGTAAAGAACTCATTCAGTCTACAATTGCAATGCAATTCAATCTTTCTATCACACAATGCTCCAGTTGAATTACTAGGGTATGAAATTACTATCAAACCCTAACTGAATCTTATGTGTTCGATCTTAGGACTTTGACTCTTAATGACCAATTAGAAACTCTTTTTCTAGTTGTTGTTCTTCCTTGGCTAAGGATTCCTTGAGTCATATCTTAAAAGATTCAATAGGACATTCTCCCTTTAATTACTAAGGGTGATAGATTCCATATTATACGCTTAAAAGTCTCCATGGATGTTTAAGTATGTCAAACAATACATATCCAAGTTACATGGTTAGAATATGAATATGTTGTATAGTTAAAGTATAGAAGTCTTTGCAGAAGACAACCATGGTATCTCATGTTTAAGAATCATTTGCATAATTATAACTTTAGTATTGAACATTGAAAGGTGTGTAAAACTCTATATGAAAAATCATACGTTAGTCAATGCTCACATTCAGTATACTTATTTTCTAAAAAGTACCCACACACCTGCTTTAATGTCCCTACACTAGTGATTAGATGAGTTCCTTCATATCAAATATGAGTAAACATAATGTATGCTAGTCTATTCAAATTACACAGTGCCTACATAGTAATTCTATGATTAGGAACATTTAAGAGTTAAGTACAAAGAAGTATAGGCCTCATCTTCTCAACTCTTTGAGAAACTATCTTCTTAGCTTATGCTCTATGGACTGTATAATGTATATTAAAATGAAATAAAGTAGAAACATGATAAATAAATGTGACCTTTTATTCATTGAAGTAATGAATGTTTCTAGTACAGCCCCAAAACATCATACTAACACTCCACTCCTATGTTTTCCTATTTTCTTCCTACTCTTGCCATTCCACTAGCAAAATAGACAAACATAAATTACATCATGATAAAATCAAATATAACATTAATTTCACACAATTAAGTTCAAACACGCGACAATTAGCCCACAAAAGATAGGATAAATATGCAATCTTCAGGGTTAATCACTTGTTATGGGTCCTTATTAGATTGAAATTTGAAGCAAATAAGGTAAGAATATGTTGGGTAACTTTATTTCATACCTTGCTTGTCATGGATCATCTTTGGATTTTAATATGTGACAAAAGGAGGAGAATGTTTTAGGTACTTGTGAGAGGAATAGGGGAGATTTACTTTTGTATAGCCTTAGTAAGTTGCATGTGAACATCGTAAAGGGAAGTACATTTACAAACTTGGCATGAAGTCAACTGTTTTGCTTTATTTTTCACTTCTTATTTTAATTGTGAACACCAAGGGGAGAACTTGTTGAGTTTGACAGTGATATATCAATATGTTCTCAAGCAAACAAGGTGAATTAGTTCTTAATATGTTACATATTTGCACTTGCATTATATATATATATATATATATATATAAGTATGCCCTATGCTGAACTTGATGCTTACCATAACTGCGATTGTGTTATTGAATTCTCTAACATATGATGCTATACACAAGGTTTTGATTTGAGTGTTGATGTGTAGGATTATGATTTTCAAGATACATCTAATGAGGTAGATCTTTTACTTAGAGATTTAGGATATGTATATGAGTGTTGAGATTACATTTACAATTTTTTTTGTCAAATGGTTTGTGGCAAACTTAATTTTTTACTTGTATATTTTGTTACTAAATTGCCAAAGGAAGAGATTGTTAGACATGTTTGGAATTGGCTAATTTGGTGGAGTCTTTTGTAAATCTCAACCTATTTCATGCTTGTGATGTTGCAAGGATTGAAGGGAGGAAAGTATTATTGAAGGGAGGAAATCAAGCGTCAAAACTACATCATTTGTACTTCGAATGCCCCTTCAAGTTTAGGAAAAAGGTATTTACCTGAAGACCTTAGATGGTCCTAGGTCTAATAGACTTTAGGAGGATTAGAGTTAAAATGGAATTTAATTACTCTGTGTATGGCTCATAGGTATTACTCAACGAAAATATTTTCCAAAACCATTTTGTGTTTTAGAGTTTGATCTATTAGCGGGCCCCTCTTGAGCAATATCATTTAGTGCTCAATAGAACATGTTTTTTTGCATAACTTTAGACTCAAAAAACTAGTTAGTTTAAGTTTTCTAATAAACCAAGATTTGCCTAAATAATGAGTGTCTTTCCTACTGCTAGAGTAAGCCTTTAGATAGTCTTTTTGTAAACCCCCACATTCTTATCTTTATATAGTAATATAATTATTTTTGAAATGCTAATATATGTAATGATGTATCCATGAACTATGTGGATTGTAAGAGTAGAAAAAAAATGTTATTTGAGCTAATAGGGCATGTTTTAGCAGTTTGGAAGTATTCTGGACGGAAAGCACACTTTAGAAAGAATTTGACTAGGAAGGAGTTCTGATACATCCCTAGTGTTGGATCAAAATTTTTACTTTGACATCCATTTGATCTGAAATTTTGACAGTATATAGTAGACTTCTGGGGCTACAAAACAATATTTCACAAAAATTTTCCAAATCAACCTCTAAACTGGCCAAAACTTCAATGGAAGTTTCAGCAAAAACTAGGAGGACGTTCGAATGTGAATAGATGTTCGAACGACAGTAAGTCCCAGTACTTTGGTGTCTGCAGAACTCTGATGGAAATGCAGAAGTACTGGGAGCAACCAACATTTGAACGCCAAAGTGACGTTCGAACGTGAAGCAAGAAATTGCACTATTGATGTTCGAACGCCAAATGACGTTCGAATGTGAGTTACGAAATTTGGGTTTTAAATTCGCGCACAGGAGACCATTTCTTCCACTATAAATACTTAAGGAAACCTTATGTGAGGCCCCTAAAATTGGGGGTCCTTTTTCAACCGTTGACCAGCCGTCAACCCATAGAAGTACCCATGATTGTCGCACAACCTGACATCACATCAATAACATCCCTTAACCAGCATTATCACCCACATGTGTAACCTGTGTATATTATACCATTTGACCTAGCTGAAGTCTGATATACCACAATTTATCCTTATTTTATGTCCATTTATATCCTTGGAACAAAAGAACCCAAAATCAAAAGGCACAACAAAATAGTCTTAAAGTTTCAATTTTTTGGAGAACCTACCGGTAGATTTTGTCTACTGGAAAATTCCTACTGGTAGGTTTTGCCTGATAAAAAAAGTTATGCCTGTACAGGATCCTGTTGGTAGGTTCTACCGGTAGGTGTTGCCCATTGGACAACAATCTACCGGTAGGTCCTACCAGTAGGTCTTGCCTAGATTTGCCTATTTCACCTGTTTTTCATTTTCAATTCATTTCAAGCTTAATATTTCCATCCAACACATGTATATTGAAGATTTTCAGTTAACACAAAGTCCATACCAACTCTATTACATTCATTTCCATGAATTTACATCTCAAAACAAAGTTTTCCTAATTATTTACAAATACTAAAAATAAAGCCACATCCCAGCTTCTTCATCCTTGAGGTCCCATGTGAGGGCCTTCCTTCTGCGTGTATCCCGCACCTAAAATATTTTTTCCCGTATAGGTTAAGACACACCTAGTAGAGTATTTCCTACAGAGGCTACACCCCAACCTAAATGCATATGCATATGCAATGCTCACATGTAATATTTAACAAACAACAACCATTCCAATCAAGGTTAACCAAGTCAATGTTGAGATCTAATATGTCATGTCATGATATGCGATGACAACCACTCATGTGACTTAACCCAAGCCCTCCTTGGCTCCTTTCACCCATGCAATTCTATGAATATAAAACTGGGCTTTCCAAGCCCCCGCCATTGGCGTTACACACCCAATGACTATTTTAAAGAAAATCTATGGGTCTTTCTTGTTGTGGGTTTTTATAGACTTCCACCAACGACACCCAACCGACATGGAATTTATGAACTTTCATCAAAGGTTCCGCGTACACGGACACATTTTCTGGACTCTTATACTAATGGAGTGCGTATTCGAATCACCGGATCTCTCACCCAAGGGATAGTCGAGCATTTCTTGCTAACCTCGATCCAATTCTTTTTTCATATAACCGTGCGACTTAGTCAGATCTCCAATTTAACTTTCCTAAGCCCACCCATCATCCACCTATGTGGTGTTTGATGTCAACCATGCACACATACAAACTCACACTCATGTCCATGGATGTGGTTCCTCCGTGCAAATGCAATGTAATGCACCATTGCTATGTCAATGTCATGCCCCATATGTAATGAATGCCATTTTAGCAAATTTAACCACATATATATATGTTCCATGACAATTCATAGCTCATGCATATAATCACCATTTTCTTCACAATATCAATATGTCAATAAACATACATTTTATATCCAACAATATATCCCAAGCATGTTATTACATATTTATACCAATAACAAACTTCATTCACAAAGGTATAATATAAACACACAGCATGCCCACAAAGTACCAAATTCCATGGAATTACATAAGTAATTTCCACATATTAATTCTAAGCTAAGAATTTATTTTAAACCAATTCTATACCCATTTTCAATACCCATTTCGTCAATTTCAAAAACATAGGTAAGTGTTAAATTTCTACAACCTACCCATTTCATATATCATTCTAGGTTAGAAAATAAACCAAAGTAGGAAGGAACCGTACGTCTTGAAGTGTACATCGAAGTTCGGAAGCTTCAAGAACCCAAAATAAGCTTGAATCTTCACCTTCCCAAAATCTCGCCTTGGAATCTCGCCCAAACCCGACCTCCTTGGTATGGTTTTGTAGCCCTTGGTGAGGAGAACAACTTTTGTTCTTGTCCTGAGTGGATTCAACTGCTAGAATTCTGTAGATCATAGAGAGAATGTAGAGTTTTCTCCCTTTTTCTCTCTCTCTCTCTCTCTCTCTCTCTCTCTCTCTCTCTATTGGGTAACGACTGAGCAATTGCGGGAAAAATTCAGATTTTCCCCTATCTATACTTCTTGATACTTGGCCCACAACTCGCCACAAGGCTCTTTTTTTTTCGGGTTCGTTTTTGCCCAAAAGGATTAAATTTTGTCATGGTTTAAGTTTAAAATATTTTTATTTTAACTTGCCACAAATTACTTTTCAACTTTTAAAATTTTATTAAAAATTTCATTTTTAGGTCACCCGTGACGACCGCCTCGTAAAATGTAAAAAATTTGACTATCTCAAAACTTGATAAAATTTGACGGGATAACTAGATTTCGCGAGAAGAATCTAACAATGAGGTTCGTTTCATCATCCGAGATCTAAAAAAATTTAGGTTTTTATCCCGTATTTAGCAATAAATTACTGTTTTGCCCCTCTTGTAAAAAGTTTAAATTTACCCGGATTTTACGCCTTCATTAGCCCCATTTCAACATTTGTAACCCTAGAGAGGCTTAGAGTGGAAGAAATAAGGGAAAAACACAAGATCAAGAAGGATTTGCACATTGAATAGGATCAAAACTTCTAGTTTTTGAAAAACAGCAAGGAAGAACAAAGCTAGGGGTTTCTTCTCACTCTTGTACATTGAGGCTTAGGTTATATCTATGTATGTTTTGCTTCAAGATTCTATATATATAGAGAGAGATGCTATGAAATCATTGATTATTGATATTCTTGCAAATATTACCATGTTTTATACAACACTATTTTAGATAGCCCTGAAATCTCTTTTTCTTGTCATAAAACCCTAGTTTTCAAGAGAAATGAATTTTTCTCTTAATTTTTCCTTTGTCCTTGATTTAAAAACTCTAGTGCTTGGTAGTGGACAATAAAATGGTTTTTTAATGATCTCTTGCATATTTTCTTAAATTGTGCTATTGGAATAACACATGTGAAATTTGGGGATTTTGGATTTTTACTTGGGATTGGAAAAATTGTTTAGGTATTGTATCTCTTGTGGATGTTTGGATGACCATGGGAGGTCATTGACCAAGTATCGTAGAGTGGGTAGATGTGTTTCTTACTTTGTGTAGGTTTGAATTTTTTCTACCACTCGTAGTGGGGTTGGTGCCTTGCGAGGACCAAACCACTATTCGTTCATGTGGTATCGAGGCTGAGGATTAGTATACTATTCCTAGGTTGAATTCATCACTACAAACTCTTTGGTATACGCATTTCCTAAAGTTGGGTATTCTTACGAGGATTGGGTGTGTGTGTGTGGGCCAGGATATTCTCGATGTATTTATTCATGTGATGTCATACATCATACCTGAGATACCACACCTCGGTGCTGCCACAACACCTTCACTTGCCTCACAGCCTTGCCTTGCCAAACCTGCTCCTGGCTATCCATGATACCCATCAGTCCCTCCTCGAAGGTCCCATCCACATCAACAATCAACTCACCCCAATCCACTACATGTGTAAGATTTAGAGTATACTTCCGGAGCATAGAGACATGGAGTACCGTGTGAACACCGATAGATTAGGCGGTAAGGCCAATCTGTAAGCCACTGTACTTACCCTTTTGAGTACCTCGAAGGGCTCAATAAACCTCAATGATAGCTTTCCCTAATTCCAAATCTAACTACTCCCCTCTTAGGCAACACCTTCAAGAAGACGTGATCTCCTACCTCAAACTCCATAAGTCATCACTATTTGTTGGCGTAGCTCTTCTGCCAGCTCTGAGCCATGAGAAGAGACTTCCGTATCAAGTTCGCCTTCTCCGAGGTGTCTCTGATCAATTTTGGACCAATAGAGGGTCTCTCTCCCACCTTCGTCTAGCATACTGGAGAACGATAAGACCTTCTACATACTGCCTCATAAGGTGCCATCTGAATACTCGCCTGATAATTGTTGTTATAGGTGAACTCCACTAAGGGTAAATGCTCTTCCTAGCTACCTTTGAGATTTAGGAAACATGCCTGTAGCATGTCCTCCAATATCTGGATAGTTCTCTCTGACTGTCCGTTTGTCTGGGGATGAAAAGTTGTGCTTATCATCAACTGTGTCCCCATGGTTCGTTGGAAACTCTCCCAAAAATGAGCCATAAACCTGGGATCCCGATATGATACAATAGATACAGGCATCCCATGCAATCGGACAATCTCCCGTATATACAACCTGTAGAATTCCTCCAGTGTGAAGGTCATTCGAACTGCCAAAAAGTGTGCCAACTTCGTAAGTCGGTCCACTGTCACCCACACCGTGTCATGTCCCCACAATGTTCGTAGCAAGTGAGTCACAAAATCCATCGTGACATGCTCCCACTTCCACTCAGCCACCTTCAAAGGCTGGAGCAACCCCGCTGGTCTCTAGTACTCAGCCTTGACTTGCTAACACGTGAGACATCGACTAACAAATTCTGCAATGTGTCTCTTCATCCCGTTCCAATAGTATTGGCGACGAAGATCTTGGTACATCTTCATGACACCTGAATGCACTACAAATCAAGAGCAATGAAACTCCCTAAGGATCTCTTCCTTCAAATTTGCTAATTGGGGAACCACAACCCTTCCCCTATACTAAAGACTGTCATCTGAGTGAATGACCTAACTCTCGTCACCGGTACCTGCCTGTACTTAGTCCCTGATGGATAATAACTCTGGGTCCTATCCCTGGACTCAATCAACCTACTCAGTAGGGAGGGCGTAACCACCAAGCTCCCTAAAACACCTTGATTCTAATCTCTGTAGTGTAACCCAAACTGTCCCATAGTCTCGAGCATTTGCCACTCCTGGGAAGTCACAGTAGCCAAGTCTCCCATGACTTCCGACTGAGTGCATCAGCCACCATGTTTGCCTTATCGGAATGGTAATGCAAAGTGAGAAGTCGTAGTTCTCCAAATACGCCATCCACCTGCGTTGCCTCATGTTGAGGTCCCACTAAGTAAAAATATACTTTAGACTCTTATGGTCTGAAAACACCTCGAATTGCTCACCATGTAAATAATGGCGCCAAGCTTTCAACGCAAAGACAATGGCTGCTAATTCCATGTCGTGCATAGGATAATTCTGCTCATGGTTCTTTGGTTGTCGAGAACCATAAGCCACTACTTTTCCGGATTGCATCAAAACACATCCAAGTCCGTCTCTGGAGGTGTCACAATACACCGTGTACATTTTTCCCATCTCTGGGACTATCAGAATAGGAGCTGAAGTAAGCCTCCTCTTTCACTCCTGAAATGTCTTCTCGCACGATTCATCCCACTCAAACTTGACCTCTTTCCAGGTCAACTTGGTCATAGGTGCGGCTAATCGGGAGAAGTTTTCGATAAATCTCTGGTAGTACCCTGCCAGTCCTAAGAAACTGTGTATCTTGAAAACTGACTTCGACCTCTCCCAATTCAAACTACCTCAACCTTCTTTGGGTCCACAGGTACACTCGAAGTGGACACCACATGTCCCAAAAACTTTACCTCCACAAGTCAAAATTCACACTTGCTGAACTTGGCGTACAACTGATAATCTCTCAAGGTTTGGAGAACAATCCTCAAGTGACCCTCATGCTCTTCCTCAGACTTGGAGTAGATCAAAATGTCGTCAACAAACACCATGATGAACTGACCTAGATAAGGTTGGAACATCATATGCATGAGATCCATGAATGTCCCTGGGGCATTCGTCAATCCAAAAGACATCATGATGAACTCAAAATGTTCGTACTGTGTTTTGAACGCCATCTTAGGGATATCTGCCTCCCTAATCTTCATCTAATGGTAGCCCGTACAAAGATCTATCTTGGAGTAGACCCGCGCTCCCCTCAGCTGATCAAACAAATCATCAATCCTCTGCAAAGGGTACTTATTCTTGACAGTGACTCGGTTCAACTATCAATAATCTATACACAATTGAAGATTCTTGTCGTTCTTCTTGGTAAAACAATACCGGAGCGCCCCAAGGTGAAGTGCTCGGTCCAATAAAACTCTTGTCCAACAATTCTTGCAATTGAACCTTGAGTTCTTGCAACTCTGTCGGTGCTATTCTATGTGGGGTCACAGAAATGGGCGATGTACCTGGATGCAACTCAATGCTAAAGTCTACATCCCTATGTGATGGTAATTCTGATACTTCATCCAAAAAAATGTCCTTATACTCACTGAAGACGTAACTCCTGTCTCACCTCATCCTCCAAAGTAAGGCTCGCAAGCCAACCCATCAACTGTCTGTGCCATCGAGAGTCATACACAGATTAGGGCAAAGCTTCATGCTTTTTCCCCTAAAACTAGAAACGAACACCATCTGGTGTGTAGGGATTTACTCTCATCCAATCACAATCAATAACGACCCAATATATGGCCAATTAGTCCATCCCGAGGATAACATCAAACTCTAACATGTTTATGACCCTGAGGTCCATGGTGAGTAGGATCCCCGAGATCTCTAATTCACAACCTCAACATATCTAATCAACACACACCCTAGCTCCTAGGGGTGAATTCATATACAATGGCTCTTCTAAGGTATCAACCTCTAAGCCCAGATCCCTTTCACATGATACAAATATGACTAAATAAGATTCACCACAGCCAAATAACACCCTAGCCCCTAAGCGAAAGAGTAGAATATACCCTGAATGATTGACTGATCCACTGGTTCAGTTTGAGGTGTGATGGCGTAGACATGCCTCTAGGTCCCCAAAGTCTCGGCCTGTGAGCCTTGTCCTCGACCTCGACCCATGCCTTGAGCCATCTGGCCTAATTGCGGAGTCTCCGCTCGTGCAATAGTAGGGGCCTGTGTAGCACCCTGGAACTTGTACTAACTTCCCTGGCCCATGGTGTGGTAGGGAGGAACAAAGTGAGTCTGTGTGTGCCTCGCCGAAGATTGGGACTGAAACACCCCATCACTCTGGGACCCCTGCCTCTGAGGGCAATCCCGCTTCATGTGACCCGACTGTTGAAAATGAAAACTTGTCCTCTGACTTGCCTAATAGGAAGGCCCTTGATTTATCCCACCTTGGAAGATTGACCTTGACCTTAGTTTTGATAGCCACATCCATGTCCTTGTTGTCCTTGTAGAGTAGAAGTCTTCTACCTCTTTCCTAAGCTAGAAGAAGAAGATTGACCCTCCTTCTTCTTGTCCTTACCACCCGCCTCACGGATGCTTTATGCGTCGTCAACATCTCTCTCAATGGTCATTGTCGTCTTGACCATCAAGTCCAAATCTTGCAGGTGGTGGCCCACCATTTTTTCCTAGATGGATAATTTCAAACCATCCTCAAACCTCCTCACTTTGGCCAAATCGGTGGCAACATAATCGTCATCAAAATGGACTAATTCGGTGAATTTAGCAACATACTTCATCATTGTCATTGTCCCCTATTTCAAATCCAAGAACTCTCAGGCCTTCGCATGTCGAATAGCCGCTGGGAAGTACTTGCCCATGAAGAGCTCCCAGAACTCTCCCCATGTCATCGCCTCTAAGTTCTTCGCATCCTTCGCCCAATCCCACAGCAGTTGGGCTTCTCCCTCTAGCTGGAATGAAACTAGTCTTATCTTTGTGGCATCGGAGGTGATCTCCATTGCCTCTATAATCTTGTCAACCTGTCGGAACCAATGGTCGGCTACCATCAGATCTGCCCCTCCCTTAAAAAAGGGAGGCTTGTGTGCCATGAACCTCTGGAGGTTAGTTGAGCCTCTGTGACTGGCACTTGCACTAGCCTGTGCAATCATAGCAATCGTAGTACCAATAACCTCCATGAAGGCTTGGTGGTCAAAGGCCAGTGGTGGTTGATTATTGTTTCGCCCACCGCCTTGGCGTCCCCTTCCTCTATATGCCATCTACACACATGTGAAATAGCAATAGAGTACCAATTTAGTATCGTAAAGTAGGAACCAACTTTGAAACTCTGAGATTCATCTTCCTTGTAGAGCTTGTGCCACCCACTAGTAGACCTTTACACCTTGAACCATCCCGTTCCTTTGTTTTTAAACCCCCAAAGTTATGTTTTCTAACCCTAGTTTCTCATTTTCATATAAATTTTACCATACATATCATTCACATAACATATAACACATAACATGTATCATATTAAAGCACATAGCATGATATGCACAATTAATGCAATGGTCTAGACCCATGCCCCATGAAGCCCTAGGCAAATCGTATACCTAAGCTCTGATGCTCCTAAAATTAGGGGTCTTTTTTCAGCCGTTGACCACCTGTCAACCTACGAAAGTACCCATGATTGTTGCACAACCCGACATCACGTCAATAGCATCCCTTAACCTAGATCATCACTCACACGTGTAACCCGTGTACATTATACCATTTGACCCAGTCAAGGTCTGATATACCACAATTTATCTTTATTTTATGTCCATTTATATCCTTGGAACCAAAGAACCAAAAGTCCAAAGGCATGGCAAAGCAGTCTTAAAGTTTTAAATTTTTAGAGAACCTACTGGTAGGACCTATCGGTAGGTTTTGTCTACTGGAAAAGTCTTACCGGTAGGTTTTGCCTGATAAACAAAGTTCTGCCTGTACAAGATCCTACCAGTATGTGTTGTCCACTAGACAACGATCTACCGATAGGTCTTGCCTAGATTTGCCTATTTTACCTGTTTTTCATTTTCAATTCATTTCAAGACTTAATATTTCCATCCAACACATGTATATTGAAGATTTTCAGTTAATACAAGGTCCATACAAGGGTTTTCAACCCTAGTGTCTCTTTTCCATATAATTTCTACCATACATATCATTCACATAACATATAACACACAACATGTATCATATTAAAGCACATAGCATGATATGCACAATGAATGCAATGGTTTAGACCCATGCCCCATGAAGCCCTAGGAAAATCGTATACCTAAGCTCTGATACCAAGTTGTGATGCCCCTAAATTCGGAGGACCATTTTCAACCGTTGACCACCTGTTAACCCACGGAAGTACCCATGATTGTTGCACAACCCGACATCACGTCAATAGCACCCCTTAACCTGGATCATCACCCACATGTATAACCCGTGTACATTATACCATTTGACTCAGCCGAGGTCCGATATACCACAATTGATCTTTATTTTTTGCCCATTTATATACTTGAAACCAAAGAACCCAAAGTCGAAAGGCATGGCAAAGTAGTCTTAAAGTTTTAAATTTTTAGAGAACCTACCGGTAGGACCTATGGGTAGGTTTTGTCTACTAGAAAAGTCCTACCGGTTGGTTTTTCTTGATAAACAAAGTTCTACCTGTACAAGATCCTACTGGTAGGTGTTGCCCACTGGACAGCGATCTACCGGTAGGTCTTGCCCAGATTTGCATATTTCACCTGTTTTTCATTTCCAATTCATTTCAAACTTAATATTTCCATCCAACACATGTATATTGAAGATTTTCAGTTAATACAAGGTCCATACCAACTCTATTACATTAATTTCCATGAGTTTACATCCCAAAACAATGTTGTCATAATTATTTACAAATACTCAAAATAAAGCCACATCCCAGCTTCTTCATCCTTTAGGTCCCATGTGAAGGCCTTCCTCTTGCATGAATCCCACACCTGAAATATTTTTCCCGTATAGGTGAGCCATGCCTAGTAGATTATTTTCTACAGAGGCGACTCCCAAACCTAAATGCATATGCAATGCTCACATGTAACATTTGGCTAACAACAACCATTCCAATCAAGGTTAACCAAGTCAATGTTGAGATCTAATATGTCATTCCATGATATGCGATGACATCCACCCATGCGACTTAACCGAAGCCCTCCCTAGGTCCTTTCACCCATGCAATGCTATAAGTATAAAACAAGGCTTTCCAAGCCCCACCATTGGCGTTACACACCCAATGACTATTTTAAAGAAAATCTCTGGGTCTTTCTTGGGGTGGGTTTTTATGGACTTCCACCAACGGCACCCAACTGACATAGAATTTATGGACTTCCACCAACGATTTCACGTACACTGACACACTTTATGGACTCTTATCTGTGTGTGTATTCGAATCATCGGGTCTCTCACCCGAGGGATAGTCTAGCCCTTTTTGCTAATTTTGACCCGATTCTTTTTTCATGTAACCGTGCGACTTAGTCAGATCTTCAATCCAACTTTTCTGAGCCCACCCATCATCCACCTACGTGGTGTTTGATGTCAACCATTCACACACACACCAACACTCATGTCCATGGATGCAGTACCTCCGTGCAAATGCAATGTAATACACTATTGCTATGTCAATTTTATGCCCTATATGTAATGAATGTCATATGAGCAAATTTAACCACATATATACATGTTCCATGGCAATTCATATCTCATGCATATAATCACCATTTTCTTCACAATATCAATGTGTCAATAAACATACATTTTATATCCAACAATATATCACAAGCATGTTATTACATATTTATACCAATAACAACTTTTGGGTGAGTGTCATCGTTCAAAATTTTCCATACATCCGGGTAGTACCAAGACATATCGAGACATTTAACATCAATATTGGTGGAAAAGGATGAAACAAAACGTGGCTAAGTACGTTGCAAAGTGTGAGGTGTGTTAGCAAGTGAAGGTGGAGGATCAAAAACTTGGAGGATTACTACAGTCCTTACATATCCTAGAGTGAAAAGTGGGATCATATCACCATAGATTTCATATATGGTTTTCCACGGACATCATGAGGGCATAATCCTGTATGGGTTATTGTAGATAGACTGACCAAGTCTGCTAATTTTTTGAGTATAAAGACCACTGATTTCTTAGAGACCTTGGGCAAGTTTTATATCCATGAGATTGTTAGATTACATAGAGTTTCACTCTCTATCATGTAGGATTGTGATTCTCGATTTGTGGTGCAATTCTGGCAAAGTCTACAACGAGCTATGGGGATAGAGTTACACTTTAGCACTACCTTTCATCCTTAAACGGATGGCCAATCCGAGAGGGTGATACAAATTTTGGAGGACATGTTACGTGCTTATGTGTTGGACTTCAAGGGAAGTTGGAGTGATCATTTGCCATTGGTGGAATTTGCGTATAACAACAATTTTCAATCTAGTATTGGCATAACACCTTATAAGGGATTCTATAGAGGACTATGTAGGTCCTCGATTTGTTTGTTGGGACCTGGGAGAGTAGCTTGGTTGGGCCAGAAATTATTCGAGAGACTACGAAAAAAATTCAACTCATCCGGGAGAGACTACACACGACACAAAGTAGACAGAAAAGCTATGCGGATAGAAGACGAAGACCATTGGAATTCCAAGAGGGGGACTATGTGTTCCTCAAGGTGTCACCCAAAAAGGGAGTGTTTAAATTTGGTGAGAAGGAAAAATTAGCTTCAAGGTACATCAGACCATTTAAAGTGATCAAAGCGGTGGGCAAAGTGGTGTATCAACTTCAGTTACCAGCTTTGACGTGTTCCATGTGTCAATGTTAAGAAAATGTCAATCGGATACAATGCATGTCATGGAATTGGAGGATACAAAAATTCAAGATGGAGCAATATATGAAGAACAACTGGTGGAGATTCTCGATACCAAGGAGAAGGTGCTGCGCAATAAATTCATCCAAAGGGTGAAAGTCTCGTGGCAACATCATGGGGTGGAGGAAGCTACTTGGTAACCAGAGCTGGAGATGCGAGAGAAGTACCCTCATTGTTCTCTACTTAAGGTAAGTTTTGAGGACAAAAATTTCTTTAAGGGGGTGAATTGTAAACCCCCACATTCTTATCTTTATATAGCAACATAATTATTTTTGAAGTGCTAATATATGTAATGATGTATGCATGAACTATGTGAATTATAAGAGTAGAAATAAAAATGTTAGTTGAGGTAATAGGGCATGTTGTACCATTTTGGAAGTATTCCGGAGTGAAAGCACACTTTAGAAAGAATTTGAGTAGGAAGGAGTTTTAATACATCCCTAGTGTTTGGATCATAACTTTTACTATGACATCCATTTGATCTGAAATTTTGACAGTAGATAGCAGACTTCTAGAGCTACAAAAGAGTATTTCACAAAAATTTTCCAAATCGACCTCTAAACAGGCCAAAATTTCACTGAAAGTTTCAGCAAAAACTGGGAGGACGTTCAAACATCAATAGACGTTAGAACGATAGTAAGTCCCAGTACTTTGGTGTTTGCAGAGCTTTTATGAAAATGCAGAAGTACTGGAAGCAACAAACGTTCGAACGCCAAAGTGACATTCGAACATGCAGCAAGAAATTGCACTATTGATGATCGAATGCCAAATGACGGTTGAACGTGAGTTATGAAATCTGGGTTTCAGAATCGCGCACTGGATACCATTTTTTCCACTATAAATACTTAAAGACGCATTCATTAGCCCCATTTCAACATTTATAACCCTAGAGAGGCTTAGAGAGGAATAAATAAGGGAAAAACACAAGATCAAGAGGGATTTGCACATTGAAGATGATCAAAACTTCTAGTTTTTCAAGAACACCAAGGAAGAAGAAAGGTAAGAGTTTATTCTCACTCTTGTACATTGAGACTAGGGTTATATATATGTATATTTTGCTTCAAGATCCTATATGTATATATGTTATGAAATCATTGATTCTTGATATTCTTGCAAATATTATCACGTTTTAAACAAAGATATGTTAGATAGTCAAAAAATCTCTTTTTCTTGTCAAAAAACCCTAGTTTTCAACAGAAATGAATTTTTCTCTTGATTTTTTCTTTGTTCTTGATTTAAAAACTCTAGTGCTTGGTAGTGACCAATAAAATGGTATTTTTGATGATCTCTTGCATATTTTCTTAAATTGTTCTATTGGAATAATACATGTGAAATTTGGGATTTTAGATTTTTACTTGGGATTGGAGAAATTGGTTGGGTATTGTATCTCTTGTGGATATTTGGATGACCATGGGTGGCTGTTGACTTGGTATCGTTGAGTGGGTACATGCGTTTTTTACTTCGTGCGGGTTTTTTTTTCATACCTCTCGTAGTGGGGTCGGTGCCTTGCGAGGACCAAACCACTATTCGCTCATGTAGTATCAACGGTTAGAGTTAGTATTCTATTGCTGGGTTAGATTCGTCACTACCAATGCGTTGGTATACGCCCTTCCTAAAATTGGATATCCTTGCAAGGATTGGTGTGTGTGTGTGTGTGAGCCAAGATGTTCTCGATGTGTTTATTCACGTGGTGTTATACATCATACCTGAGATACAAGTTTTGGTTTGATATACTTTGTGGGCTATTATTTATTATGCAAATGGTTGGTTATGGTTTATTGTAGAAAAGAGTTTATGGTGGAATTGGTTTGTTGTGAAATTGGTTATTCTGGAAATGGTAACTTGTTGGAAATTGTTATTTTTGGGAATTGGTTTTATTTTTTCATTTAATTATTGCTATTGTGTAAACCGACCATTTTATATGCTTTTGAAATCTTGTTTGAGTTTGAGAGGATTTTCCTACAGAGCTTAGTGCTCACCCCCTACAAATGATATCTTTTTTAGATTATGGATCAGAGGAGGAGCTCGGAGTTGATGAGCCGATACATTGGAAGCTCCAGTAGATGGGAACGTGGATCCTGAGGTGGACGTTTAGAGTTATATTCTCTTATATTCTAGACTAGAAAATTCATTTTGAGACAATGTGAAGTTTAATATTTTTGTTATTCTGCTGCAAGATAATAGTTAATTTTTGGGATGTAATTGTCATAGTTGAGCATATTCTTTTGGATGATGTTTTATATATTGTGGATGATGAATGAAATTCTTTTTAGTTATGAAGTTCATTTAGTTGCTCTCATCATCTGAATGGTTTTAGATAGTAATGTCATCCAAGGGGGATTTTGGGGCATTACACTTGTAAGAGAGAAACCTATTTTAAACACTAGAGAGCTTTTACCACAACCCTAAATCCCTAAATCCCTAAATCTAAAGTTTACCATCTAGAGATTCTACCCAACCTCACAACTTAGTATTGAAGATCTTGATTGGTGAAAACAAAACTCATACAAATCTTCCCTCACGATTATACACATGAAAACCAAGACACTATACCTAGAGGGGGTGAATAGGTTTTTCAATTTTAGCCAAAAATGATTACCAATTAAAACCTATATCTACCATAATTACCTCTTCTCAACTGAATGCAGAATTTAACAATGGGAACCCTTTTAGTCATCACCACCACTATTAACTATGACGAGTGATTTTAACTGATGTTCAATTAATTCGTTCTAAGTCTATCTTGCTCAAGTCCATCTCATGGCAACCTTGCACAACTATGGTTGAATGAATGTCAATCAATCAATACAACCAACACATAGACAAACAATCACAAATGTATATGATAGAAAGTAAGAACACGAGTGATTTGTTGACGCAAAAATTCTCCACGGGAAAAACTGCATAGAACCTTCTAAGTTCATCAAAGGATAATCCACAGCGCTCGAAGTCAACATATAAGTACTCGAGACTCATACCTTAACCAATATCATAATTAGATGCTTTTTTCCTTGTAATGTCTCTCTGTCGAAAGTCTCTCTCTGACGTCTAATGTAGCTTCACTTAGACCTCCTAGCCCACAGTTTGTCTAGGCCTCGAGCGATTATGGGAATGCCAACAATCTTTGGTATTCATACGCCACTGGGTTTTTCAACCAACAAATTCTTCTTCTCCAAGTTGTGAAGTTGGATAGAATCACTAGTGATAACCTTTGGATATTAAGAATCTACGTTGTGGTGGAAGCTCTCAAGATAAATGAATGAATTTCTCTTTTTGAAATCTCTCTAAAGGCTTTAGAGGCTCAAACTATATGTGGGAAAGACTCTCCCCATTTATAGGTTTGGAATAATGATAGTCTTAGTAAATACGACTCTGCCAAACGACTGCTTGATCAGTAGAAGAGTGGTTATCGTTGGAGTGAAAACAACATTTCAATCACGACTAAGGTAGGCACCGCTCGAGCTACCATGGGCACCGCTTGAGCGAGCCCTGTGTTGCCTTCTATGGCCTTTTCCCATTTCCTTCTCTAGGTCATAAGGAAACTGCTCTAGCGAAGGTTAACAGGCGTAGATTGGACCCTATAGGTATATGAGCACAAAACCATGCAAAAATGTGTTCTCTTATGCACTAAAGGATGTTTCTCAAAGAGGGGTCTGATTGTAACTAAAACTATGTTTTCAAAACTCAAAATAGTTTAGAAAAATGTTTCTTTCAAAATCACCTAGGAGTCATAATCGGACTGCTTCCAATTCCATTTTCATTCTAATCAGCCTAAGTTAAATTAACCAAGGGTTCATCTTAGGTGTCTAGGTCATTTACCTTTGTCCTAAGCATGAAGGTGCATACAGAGGTTGAATGGTGTAGCTTTGACACTTGATCTCCTCCCTTCAATGATACTTTCAGATCGTGAAATTGATAGTATTATGACCATGGAATAGGTTGAGATTGTACAATGGACTCCACAAAGATTAACCAATTACAAATATGATCTAACAATTGGTACACCTAAGTTTGCTTGAGAACTAAAGGATCCTTTCTAGAGGTGAATCCAAGTTAAACTACACATAACGTCGGAGAGACTTATTGAACAAAGGATCATCGAACTATGGTATTAGTTTTTTTTAGCAAGTACTATGGCATTAGTTAAGGTGTAAGACTCAAATATTTCTAAGCTAATTTTAGGGTAGTGGATTAGATTTTGGTGAACTGAGAAGGTTCTTCACAGTTTTTTCTGAGGAGGGTTTCTGCATCAACAAATTAGATGTGTCATTTATTGTATTTTCATATATACTTGTTATTTGGTACACACATGCGCACTATGTGTGTTGTATAAATGATTAATTGATATCCTTGTCATCCATAGTTGTGTAGCTAGGTTTGGGTCTTTGGAATTGCGATCACCGTATGAGATTGAGTGTTAATCAACAAATTGATAAAATCAATACATCAATCTACATTGATTAATTATTGTGAAAACAAGTAATTGCAATAGTAATAGATTTGAATTTGTGATTTTTCAGACTTAAAATACAAAAACCTATTCACTCTCCCCCAATCTTGGTGTTGTGCGCTCTACGCAGGGGCGGCCCTAGACATTTTTGGAGCCTAAAGTAAAAATAATAAATGAGGCCTTTTTAATATTAATAATAAATTTATTTTTTATTTTTTGATATACAAAAATATTTATTAAGTTTTTATATTCAAGCTTTTTTTTACCATAGTTGAACTTGATGGAGAAAGAAAGAGATTGAAAAACTGTGATGATAAATTGGAATTTGACTTTTTTAAGGAGTGAAGACTTGATTTTTAGTAGCTTCAGTTTTACTATTAACTTTTTTCTTTTTGTTTTAAAAAATTAAATTTTAGATCCTCTTAATTTCATGGCCTAAATTAATAGGTCCAATCCACTCAAGTTATAATTTTTTGTTGGGCTTAAAACTAAGTTTTTTGTATGGCTTATCTCTTACGGATTTAAATTTTTTATTTGAGCTATTATTACACACCTAAAAATTTTAAGACATTTTATAAAATGGGGTCCAAAGCGCAGATTTTATGGATTTCGTGGTTGGGCCAGTCCTAAATCTACGTGTATAATCATCTCCCTATCGAAATGAAATATTTGATAAATTCACATGTAAAATGGTTGGTTGTTTTCATTTGAAGCCCACTGGAGCAAATAGTATCACTCTTGAATAAGCTAGATCTGAAGTGTGTTTATAGCTTTGCAAAATTATTAGAGTCAGAAGTTCTGTCACTAATCATGAGCAATCGCTTGGTGAAAGATAGAGCAAAGGGTTGATGTGAAAGAAGAGATATTATGAGTTGGACTATTCATATACATGTCCATATATATACCAATGCTAAAGCACCGAGAGAGAGAGAGAGAGAGAAATCTCATTTGAAATGGTAGTTTTGGCATTAAAATTTTAAAAAGAAACAACTTGAGACCACACACCTTTAAGTGTTAAGTGCTTCTACGTAAAAGCCTTAACAGATCATGACATTTTATTGACCAGCAATTCTCCCTATAGTAAATAAGGGGCCCAAATATTTTTAATGGGATCTAACATCAAAGATGGATCTGATGAGACTTGAAATAATCTAAGGCTCAGGTCGGTGCAATTAACTCAGAAGTTGAGCACGAACTCCATAGCCCATGACCACTGTCTCGATGTGCGTAGAATGAGATCTTCATCAATGACTCCCTCATTAACGATGACAACAACTTCTGGTATCTTTCAAAAGGTCACATCACATTTGGGGAGTGTAATGTAACGACCCAACATTCCGAAAGATAAGCCGCAATCGCCTAAACACCATCGACACTAATTACGCAAAAGAGAGCGTCGGTTATGAGAAGATGGCGAGGATCACACGGGGTAATCACACAAGACATTTGAAGATTATAAAAGGGGATCAAATCCCCCACAATAGAGACATACAATTTTTGATATACTCACTTAGTGTAATCACCTTCCCCTCATTTAATAGAATAACTCCCCTGAAGCAAGATACTCTATTAGAGTGGATTAGTTGAGCACTCAAGCTTGTGAACTACTATAAACCATTTGTCTATTGATCTTTATTCATTGTTATTTAGTTGTTTAACCCCTAAGAGCCTAGAAACTTTGATTGGATATCTCAGTGATCCCCATTAAACATCGACAACAAGATCCCCAAATACACCTCTGCTCGGCAGCATATGACACACCATCAGGATCCATGATCCGGCATGCATAGTGAAGAGCTGCAAAATGTTATGAAATTGCTCAACATCATTTTTCAGAAAAATTTTGACTAGTTCTAGAAAAATGAAACATTCACGCCAATTATTTTTAGGCTTAAAAACAGTGTTTACACCTTTTTTAAGCATTCTCGATTTGATGTCGTAATTTGGATAATATTATAATTCGCAAACAAGCTAGGGTCGGAGTTGCTAGATTTTCTGCTTTATATTGGATTACAAAATGATATATTCAGTAGCTTTAGGATTTTGATTAATATTTTCAGAGAAACTGTTTTTTTCTTTCTTGCAATTGCTTTGATACTCTACGAATCGACCAGCAAGCACACCGAAAAAATTAAGTTATTTATTCTGAGAATCAACAGGCTCATAGTTACTGCGTTACTCGGTTTAATACAATCACTCCTCTTGTTTCAGTCCCCACGTCTAGAAAGAAAAAATGTTAATATTGTTCAGCGTGTTGAATTCAATGAACACGTTTTGGATTCTCTTGGTGAGCAGTCCAAGTCATCAAATAGTAGTAATATACTTTTAATTGAAGAAATAATATTAATAGAGTAATGCTACATGGATTTAAAAAGTAGACTTAAAAACTAGACTTGATAATCTCAACTATTGATTTTACTGTGGGTCCCAATATTTATTGGGACTTACTACCTATTCACTGGTTAAGATTATCAAATCTAATTTTTAAGTCTAATTTTTAAGTTCATCTAATATTTCTCTAATATTAAATGTCCATTATGTTGTTATGCCCCTTTTTTTGGATAAGCTATTAAAAACTTGTGATTCTTACATACATATATAGATAAAAGATAAAGTTGAGACGAGAATGTGTTGCAAATCAATGTATCTACTTATGAATCTTTGGTGTCTTGGTAAAAAGAATCGCTACAGGGTTTACTTGACATTTAGGAATCGTGTTAAATGACAGCGGTCCCAATGTTTGGACTGTTAATTTATATAGGTGTGATAGGTCCTATTAGATTTATACAATCTTTAAACAAACATTTAAAATTCCTTCTTTAAAGAAATAGGATGACAAATTTATTGTTCATATATTTGATATTTAGAAGTATATTCAATACAAATAAGGTCAAAAGTTGACCGAAATGGTACATACATTTCCAAGTATTGCATAAAAACTTCATTATTAATGCTATTCAAAATGTAATCCTCTATGTACACAATCTTGCTACGAGTCGTTCAGTAATCCATTTCAATTCCATGAATCCAATTTTTCACTATTGTGCTATTTAATTTTGCTTTCAATTTGTTCATTTCAACAATGAATGCGACCAGCCCTTTATCTTTCAGGATCTTTTTATTTCTTTTTCCAAATGGTGTTGCATCAACTAGCTGTGAAATCTTCAGTGTCTTCAAAAAAGATCGCACAACATTGCATGCATGAGGAATGTGTTAAAAAATGTATGGTGACGTTTGGATTGCAATTTACGTTAGCGTGATGGCCTTTAGATTCATACAATTCTTAAACTTGGAGACTAGTTCAAACACCAACATCAAATGAAAGTTTTTGTTGTATATGCGTTTATGTGACAACACGTTTATTTTTGGACTTATGGATGCAAATCGAACTTTTTTTGCATTTAATCACTTGGTAATGACGAGTCTCATACAGCCAAGATAGCTTGAACACAAGATGTGCAAGCTTATGCTTCACCCTCTATTTGATAACTCGACCAAGGCTAGGAAGTTCAATTGACATTGAAAGTGACCAAGAACACAAGAAACCTATCCATTGGATTACTGTCGAGAGCTTTCACAACATAAATCGGTGAAAACTCTCCCACTAGTGGCCAGTGGCTAAAACATAACAACAACGATTAAGCCCAGGGCCCGTCACACGTAGCCCGCAACACAACTCCTAAGCTTCCAAACTCTACACACAAATACACATTAATTGTCCCATATTTTAATCCCCTGATAAATTTAAAATGGAACAATAACATGCCAAAAATGATAACAATGGAATTACATGCTAGTTTATCCTTCCAATAATAATGTTAAGTATGATCAACAAAGGCGACTTTGTATGTTCCAAAAACAAAAAAATTGGAGACTTTGCAAAAAAATTTTGGGTAAATTACATCAACACCCCCTGACATTTGATTTTATTAAATGGACACCCCCTCACGTTTCTAAAATTACATTGAGACCCCACAAAATGAACGCCGTTAATGACACAAACAAAAGTACCATTCTACTCTCACATTAACTACTCATCAAGACCCAAGACCCAAGACCAAAAACCCAAGATCCAAGACCCAAGAATCAAGATTAAAGACCCAAGACCCCTCTCCTGAAAGCTAAAAAAAAAATTGTGTAGTAAGATTTCAAGAAAAAAGAAAGAAGTCAATTAAATATAATTTTTAGTAATTTAATTAATTGACAGACATCTATAATCTTAAATGTAAATAAATTATTAAACATATAATAACGAGGAGCTCGAAATATAATTTTGAGATAAGACCCGGGAGATCAATAAAAATTTTTAGTGGAATAACTTATTATTAATAGATTGTAGGATGTTTATTTTTGGTTGGACATAGGCCCAATGGAAGCTCAACCCATATTTTTCCTTAGGGTCTCTGCTATAGTCTATAAATGCATGCACTTTATACATCTCTTAGCCATACCTTTTACCTTCACATTTAGAAAAGGCAGAGAGAGAAATAGCAATATAGAAATTTTGGAGGATTGGAGCCCTCATTGAATTCGAATTTTGGCATTGAAGGACATATGATAGAAGACTATGGGGTCCATGGAGCCAATTGTTCAGTTTTGGTTCATTTGTTCTTCTCATTAAAAATAAATCCTAATTCCGCCTTGTATGGTTAATAGTTAATGAATAAATTTTTTTTATTCGATTATACGAATCATCAATGGACCTTGGGACTACCATTCCAACAAGTGGTATAAAAGCCTTCATTGATACTACGTATAGATTGAATACAACCATGTAGAACTGTGCTAATGTATGTTATTTTAGCGTTCTTCTCCCACTATTATGGTCACATAATTTTATTATCATTTCATGTAATTGGATCTCATGAGGGTTTGATCATGGTTAATACTATTTCAAAGGATTCAAATGATGGTTTATTCGTACTTTAATATTGATGGTAGTATGTGAACTCTATTTTGGAGGCATACAAACATGTATTATTGTTGTTGTTTTTGTATGGAATTTTCATTTGGAAGACGACTGTTTAGAAGCATGCTTTCACTGTGAAAATTTACTTTAGGAAGAAGAAACTATTTTAGAAATAGACCCTGGCGATCTGACCAAGCAGGTCGATCCCTGAAAATCTCAGCATAACTTGCCATGAAGGTGGCTTGATTCATCTAAGACCGCTGCAAATCCATATTGCACTGAAATTCTAGACATGACCATAATAGCTAGGAGTCTATTCACATTTTGATTGTATGGGCAGTTAATTATATAGCAACATCCTAATAGTTGGACAACATGAATAATTAAACAAATTTAGATTATTTTTCATGACCTAGTATATAATTTATATTGATTTAAAATAGGGATGTTCAAACTATGTCTGTGCAATTAGAAAATAAAATAAAATTTTCAATTTTTGTATAGATATCTTTGAAAATTTGAAATGTTTTTTATAGCATGTATACATACTACATATAAAGATGGGGTAACTTGGTATCTTTATAAATATGTCTAGTGTCCTTATATTTTACTTTAATAAAAATTAGATACAATATTTTCTAATAACCCACACAAATTATTAAATAAATAAGTGGGAGAGGGAATTTGTGTTTTGTATAATTCCCGCAGTCTTCATTATTGATTTGTAGGTGATGTAATTAATTTTGCATGTTGACTTTTGTGCCTTCCTCTCCATTGGATGAAATTATTACGGAATCACCAGTATAAACTTCCTAAAAAGATAATTTTGGGTAATTACTAGTATGAGCTCACTTCTCCATATGAACGGATTCATTACGAAATAATCGACGCAAAATTAAGTAAGGGTATACACTTAGCTATAAATAGCAATATCCTCTCTATCTAAGTCACTATTGTTATTTATAGAACTAAAGTTAATCCAACTATTTAATTTTACTTGTCACAGTATAGTGGTTAGAGATTAAAGTTAATAGGCAATGGCTTCTCTGGACAAATGATAGATAATAAACGACATTCCTATCGAGGCATACTATTCACGATGATTTAGGCTACAGGTGAATTCATTTAGAAATTGGTAGAAGGAAAGAAATTTAAATTTAAATTCAATGATATTATTTTTTCCATCATAATTTTTAATTATGTGATTTGCAAGTGTTGAAAATCGATTCATTCAATCATTTCCCTGTCATACTTAAAGAAAACAAACTAACTGGACCAAACTATATGGACTGGAAAAGAAATTTGGATATTGTGTAGATTGTAGAAGAGTAGAAATTTGTGCTAAGGGGCAACCAAAAAGGAAGTTTAGGTTTATTGTAGGTGAAAAAATGCATATTAGGTGGCATGGTGTTACCTTTTGGCATCTCTGTCAAGTTTGCTGCAAAATCAGCATGGTCTTATGGCCACCTCCTACAACATGATTATGAACCTCAAAGAAATATTTGTGGATCAAAATTGTGCTGCTAGGCAAGTTGTGATGAAAGATCTAGTTAACACAAGCATGTCTAAAAGGGCACCAGTAAGAGATCATGTATTGAGATGATTATTTTTAATGAATTGGAGATCCTAGGAGCTGAGATTGATGGGGAATCCTAGGTTGATATCATACTCCAGTGTCTACTGATTCTTTTAAGTAGTTTCACCTTAATTACAATATGAATAAGCGTTCTTATTTTTTGGTGAACCTCCTTAAGGAATTCCAGGCACCTGAAGGTCTATTTTAGCAACAACCTCGTACTTATGTGATTGAGAAAGGTTCTTTTTCTAAACCGAAAGACAAGAAGAAGTAGAATAAAGGCTCAAAAGTAGTTTGTTGGCCCTTAGCAAGTTCAAGGGTCTCAGGGAGTAGTAAAAAAGACTAAGGACAAGAGTTTGTATTGAAAGCAATCAGGACATTAGAAGAAGAAATGTTCGATCTACCTCAAATAATTGAATAACCAAGGTAAATCTCATTTACTACTTGTTGGATCATGTTTAGTGTGTTATGTATCGATACTTGGTGTGTAGATGCAAGACCCACTAATAATGTCTACAAGTTCTAGCAGGGGTTCCAAGAAACTAGGTGGCTAAGTGATGGGGGCATTTACCAACATATGGGCAAATGCTATGAGAGTGGCAACAGTTATAGTCACATTTATGTTTTATTTGAGATAAGGTTTTGATTTTAAAAAATTTTCTTTATGCACATGATATTAGAAAAAACTTAATTTCAAATTCTAAATTAGTTGCAGTGTAGATGATCTTTATATTATTAATCATGTTTCACCTACACTGCAACTAATTGAAATGAATAACACTAGTACCTCATCATGTATTGAAATGCATATTTAGCCCTTTACTTAGGTCATATTAGCTTATGGAAGATTCAAAGTTTGGTCACAAATGGACCATTGAGTTCATTGAAAGTGGACGCATTTCTAGTTTATGAATATTGTTTGGAAGGTACAATGACTAGGAGGACTTTTACGGGCAAGGGCATAGAGCAAAAGATTCATTGCATTGGTTCATTTTGATTGGTGTGGACCTATGATTGTCCAAGCTAGAGGATGCTTTGAATATTTCATCACTTTCATTCATGATTGTTCAAGTTATGACTACTTTTATTTGATGTGTCATATGTCTAAATGCTTTGAGAAATTCAAAGAGTTTAAGGTTGAAATGGAGAAGCATCAATGGAAGTGTATCAAGACATTATGATCTGATCGTGGTAGCAAATACCTCTTAGGAGAATTTGGGAATACTTATCAGAGTTAGGGACTACATCCCAATTGTCTACACCTGGCACATCACAACACAATAGCTTGGTAGAAAGAAGGAATATGACTCTTATGAATATGGTGAGATCTAAACTTTGTTCCATCTAAATCAATATCCACTACTCCCACAGAACTGTGGTACGTATAGACTGTGACATGTTTAGATTTGAGGTATTACAACACATGTGCTAAAAGGGAACACGGATAAGCTAGAATCAAGAATGTAAGTTTACTTGTTTGTAGGGTATTCAAGTGGAACAAAAGATTATATTTTCTATAGTCCTAAGAATCAGAAGGCTATTTTTAACACCAATGCCCAATTCTTAGAGGAAGACTACGTGATGGATCACAAGCAATACCAATTATACAAAAGAAAACATCAAATTAAAGAGTAGATGATATCCCATTGCCTCGTTGTAATGGGAGAAGTATCGATACTTGTGCAAAACCTGCACAACATGTCACTAATGACACACAAATACAGGTAGTGCATCATTTTAGTGGGAGGGTTATTACTCAACCCCGATCCCTGGACCTACAACTAAGTACTCCAAGATAAAGATGCAGAACATTGGCAAAAGGTTATGATTCTGAATTGGCTTTATGCACTCCAATCAGGTTTGGGAACTTGTAGGACAATCTGATGCGATAAAATCCATTGCATGTAAGTAGGTCTATAAGAGGAAGAAAGGATCAAACCATTAAGGCAAGGCTTGTTATGAAAAGGTTTCCTTAGAAAGAGGGAATTGATTATGAGGAGGCTTTTCACCAGTAGCAATGCTAAAATGGATACGAATTCTTTTATCCATTGTAGGTCATTTCCATTATGATATTTGGCAAATGGACATCGAGACATCATTTCTTAATTGGAATCTTGACGATTGCATCTATATGTTTCAACCAGACAAATTCATAGCAAATGACCAAGGGCATCTAGTATGCAAGTCTAAGAGGCCCATTTATGGACATAAGTAGGCATCCAACTCTTGGAACATTCATAATGATTTACTTTAATTCATAAAAAAGTGAGATTCATATTTGAGTAAAACAACTCGGTGAACTGAGAGACCAAATCATTTGTATGGTAGAAATTAATTATTAAATAAAACTACGTCCAGATATTTAAATGAGCTAATCATATCCTCTTGAGGAAGCTCATAAATTTTGTACATATCAAACATTGTAGGTACATTTAATTATCAGAATGAAAAATATATTGATTGGTAAGATCTCTAGTATAAAAAGACATTAATTATTAAGCATATAATAATGAAGAGATTATTAAGCATACAATAATAAGGAGATTATTAAGCATATAATAATGGGGAGATGAAAATAAAATTTTGAGGTGAGGTCTGAGACATCAATAATAAGTTTTTAGGGGATTAACTTATTATTGATTGACCATAGGATGTTTGTCCTTGGTTGGATATACGATTCCTAGGCTCATTAAATTTAAACCCAATTTTTTCCTAGTAGGGTTAACAGTTAACCAATAAATGTTTTTTGTATTCAATTATATGTGTCATCAACAGATCTTGAGACTTCTATTCCAACATGTATGTCACGATTTACATTCATATGGGAATCATGATATTACTATCAATTACACATTGTCATTTTAATATGATTAACTTTTACCATATGTGGAATCCAAATGAATAGATTAGTGCACCTATCACATGGACACACCCATACATATACACATATACACTTTCAATTTCTATTTGTACCTGCTTTTGCCTCCCTTTTTTTAAGTAGGAAGCCTTACTTTTATCAATCCTACTGCTTTCATTCATTGAAATTTTTTGCCTTCCATGGGTGGTTACAATTACTAAATGCAGAACCCAGTTTCAAGTTATCTTGATAGCATGCAAATTAGATGCACAAAAAGCCATAAATCATATTAAGAGTTAATGACTCTTGTAACTATGGGAGACAAATATATTTGACAAGTTCAACCTTGAATTTATGGTGATAGCATGCAAATTAGATGCCTAAAAAGCCATGATCCCTATTAAGAGTTTTTTTCTTTTAACTATGGGAGACAAATGTATTTGAAAGGCTCGTGGGCAAGACAAGTAATTTCAAGACAAACTATGCAGGAATGTGGAGGGGCTACTTATGTTTTATGAATCTTTTTTTTTTTTTGGTTTTAAAGGTGAAAACGAGATTTATATGAGACTCTTCATCACGTTTTTCTAGGAAAGTAGGTCATGCATTGGATATGCCTTCGGATTGGAGATTAAAAAGAATGAAGGTGAGATGGTAATTGACTTAGGGGATATGATTAAATTTATAGCAGTGATTAGGAATAAAATAAGAAATAAATATTTTTTTACATATACGTTGACATTTATTTGTGTGAACATTTGTACTTGCTCCTTAAAGTGGTGTTAAATTAACAAGGAATTCCCAAGCATAGGAAAAGGTATGGTGTTTCTAACTCAGTTGATTATCAATGTCATCTCTTTAGGAAAAACGGTTGACTCAAAGGGTGACAAGCAAAAAAAAATAAAAATCTTGAATTTTGAGAGTTTGTTTGGAGAAAGTATCCACTACGAATTCACTATTATAGAAAAGAAAAGCTAGTTAATTA
Source organism: Ilex paraguariensis (assembly GCA_963454935.2). Lineage (NCBI taxonomy): Eukaryota > Viridiplantae > Streptophyta > Magnoliopsida > Aquifoliales > Aquifoliaceae > Ilex > Ilex paraguariensis. Next base: position 46,329 of record CAUOFW020009680.1, on the reverse strand, counting down.
GTAGAGTTCATCCCACTGTGTAAAACTCTTGAAAATTAAAACTTAATTAAAAAGGGTAAAACAGTAACTAGCCGTTATGGTACAGGTTAAAAACCCAAAATTTTATAGAACTCGGATGATGAAATGAACCTCACCATTTGATTCGTATCTCATTATCTAGCTACCAATTCAATTTTCGTCAAATTCTGATATAGTTAGATATTTGACATTTTATGATGCAATTGAGCATCGTGCGACTAAGAAAAATTCGATCAAATTTAATTCGCAGAACCCAAAAAATAATTAAAATTTAGTTCAATAAAAATATATATAACTTAACGCGGTGGTGAGATCTAATTGATTCAGAATAAAATTGGATTTGATAAATCAGGACATGTGGCTCATTGTAAGCCAACCATTTCAGAGAAGTATTTAAAGGGGAAAATCAAACATTTTTCTCATTCTTGACCTACAATTTCTGAAAAGGAGAGAGAGAGAGAGAGAAAGAAGAGAGATTCTCCATGCTTCGTCCACCTTCCTCATTAGATCCCAGCGATTTGTCTGTTGGATCACTTCGGGGCGAGAATTAAAGTTGCTCTACGCGACGAGAGCATGCAACCATACCAAAGATCATGATTTTCTTCAAGGATCTCATAGATGAGAATTTAGCACTAAGGCTTGGAAGGCTTAATTTGGGTTGTTTGGGATTCTACTACACGGGCTTATGCTACAAGAGGTAGGGTTCTCTCCTATTCAGATTTATTTCAAACCTAGGGTTGTGATATTAAATAACCAATGGATCTTTGGTTCAATGGTACTCCTTATCTTGTAAAGACTTTGTCTTCATGAGGTTAAGGGTTCTATCCCCCTTTCCCCCTCCCCTTCCCCCTTCCCCTTCCCCTTCCCTTCCCCCTCCCAAAAAAAAAGATATTAAATAGGTTTATGGAGATAAAGATGAATTCTCATGTAATAGTTCACACCTAGTGTAGCTAGAACACAAAAAATGGGTATCCAAATATGTTAAAACCATTTCTTTCTTTATTAGGGTTTGATAAAATGTATTGTTTGGGTATGCTATGTGCGTACATAATTTTGCCTAATAAGTGTTGATAAAATGCATAGAAATTGATGTTAATTAGATGAAATCACATTTGAAATGCTTAGGAATGTTTGTGGAAAATGGACATGTTTATTATATGCTTTATGATGTGATGAACATGATATTATGAAATGCAATTATACATTATAATTGCATATGCATGGGTAGCAACACATTCCGGCATGAATGTGGGTGTTTGTGAATGTTTTTAGTGAAACACCAACCTTGGTGGATTAACACATGAGCTCAGGAAGGTTGGACCTAGGTCTAGCTGAGTTGTACAGGTTTGCATTGAAAATGTGTCAAAGTTAGCAAGAAGTGCTAGATTCTCCCTTGGGTATTAGACCTGGTAATTTCAGATACGCACTCTAGTTGGTATTGAGTCCATAAAGTGTGTCGTTATGCACAGAACTATTGGTAGAAGTCCATAGATGTTGTACCGGTTAGGTGACCGTTGGTGGAAGTCCATAAATACCTACCCCAAGAAGATACAATATTTTTATAATGTAGTCATTGGATGTCTAACATCAATGACAGGGCTTGGAATGCCCAGATACATACGTATGACATAGCATGTGTTATGGGAGCCAGTGGGGCTTAGGTTTGCATTGCATGCGTGAGTTCTCATCTCATCACATGGCTTGGAATTGTGACATTCATTTATGAAATTTATGTATTTGAATGAATGATTGACATGATAATTTGCATGTGATATTTCATATACATCTGAGCTGGGAGGTGATCTCCATAAGAGATACTCTATTAAGCGTGGCTCACCCTTTATAAGAATATATTTTAGGTGTTGGATAGGTTCCTACTAGTGGCCCTCACTCAGGCCCGTGTTGATGATAGAGATGGGCTATGGCTCTTGAATTACATTTTGTAGTCCCTCGTTGATATTTTCATTTGGCCTTGCATAAATTATGTACAAAACTTGTATTTTAACAAAGGCATGGAATGAAACTCTCATGGACAATATTCTTTTGTAGACGAATGAATGTTGTGAATGTTGATATTCAATGCTAATTTGATTAGGTGTTAATGTTGGGCCTCGGTGTGGTCAATGATAGAGATTGCACAGGTTGTGTGTGTTAGGTAGAGCTCCTCGTACAAAAGAGACTCTGCCTAGATTTTATCCAAGTTGCGCACCCTGGTGAATAGGGTATTACTACGTGTTATCGGGTTTAGTGATATCACGGGTTATTCCGTGGGTTGACGGGTGATCAACGGATTAATCAGGACCCCTTGAAATTGGGGCATCACAGCTTGGTATCAATGCCTAGGTTATTGAATTACCTAGGGTTTGCGGGGCATGGGTCTAGATCATTGCATCCATTGTGCATGTTCCTTGTTCTCTGTTAAGTGTATGAATATATGTGCACTTGAACATGAAAAACATAAGTGGACTTATAACCTTAGGACTAGAAAAAGGAAGAAAGAAGAAACTGAAATAAAAGAGAAAGCAGGGAGACTATGTTCGAACACCACACCCCCGTTCGTACGTAAGTTGCTCTCAATACTTTGTAGAATGTTTTGAAATCTCTACAAGGATAGGGATACAGGGACTTCAACACGTTCAAACGCTACCCTACGTTCAAACATTACTTGCTCCTAGTACTTATGTAGCAAACATATAAAATCTATAGGGACCAATATACTGGGACTTTAGCTGGTTCGAACGCCATCCCACATTTGAACGTCATTAGCTCCCAATACTTCTACAGAATCTCAAAAACTCTGCAAAGACTAAGATACTATAACCTCAGTATGTTTGAACACACAATTCACAATTGAACTGAAGACTGTTCGAATGCAAAAATCCCATTTGCACGTGACTAGCTGTTGTTTAAAAGTTTTAATTAAAGTTCAAAACCAACTTGCATGCTTCCCTACTACATCATTGTACCCTTGTGATATATTTGATGATTCTTTGAGGTTGTTGATAGTTCAGGACATAATTTAGGGCCATTATTATCTTATATATTAGATGAAAAATAGAGGAAAAGAACATCAAAACGACCGAGGGGGTGAACGGAACAACTAACTACCACCACCAGCCATTGACCAACAAGGCTTTATGGAGGCTATAGGTGCAATGTCAGCTACTTTTGTAGAAGCAAGTGCCAACATAGGCCATGGAGGCACGAGCAACCTCCATATGTTTAAGGCACATAAGTATCGACGTTTATGGGAGGGGCAGATCCGATGATAGTCGATCATTGGTTCCAACAAGGGGATAAGTTCTTGGAGGCTATGGCGATCATATCCAACGCCACTAAAATAAGACTAACAATGTTCCAACTTGTGGGAGAGGCCCATCTATGGTGGTTGCTTGTTGGTTTCCATTGTATTCCCTAATCACCGCACATCATCCCTTAATGTGTATAGTGTATGTGTGAAGGGGAGTGTCATTCTCCCTTGGAATGATGTCAAAAGAAAGGGCAACAAAATAATGGTGGAATGAAATGAAATGTGTGTGTGTGTGTGTGAACAAAAAATGATCCCCAAGCGCAAAGAGACTTTTGTGTGTCGTGTTTTACTTAGAAATTGTATTCCAAGGTCGTCCCCTCATGAAAGGAGGTGAATCATGTTGAAGGTGATTTTGGTGAAAGGAAAAATGTAAAAATCTTTTGTTGTTTGAGTTTGGTTTGTTTGAATCTTGATGGAATTTGAATGGAAAACAAGTGTTGGCTAATCCAAGGGGTTCACTCCAATGGGAATGCCAAGTCAACCTGAAACCTTCCTCGAATGGTGCATAGATGTTCGATTGATTCATGGGAAGCACAAGGACTAAATGGAAATAAGGACCCAAGCATAACTTGTGACAAGTCTACTGGATATCAAAGACTCACAACCACGTCCACACTCGACTCAGTCAAACCAAACCATTATACACCAAGAGGAGGAAAAAAGATGAGTTGAAATGGCATACCCAAGAGGAGGTCTCTCTTGGATTAGCCAACTTAAAAACTTAGCTACTCATAATGAAAGCAAAGACAATAATGTAATGGAAATACATTGAAGAGAAATGAAGCTTGGAGCTAAATTAATGGAAGAAACTATAAACTAGGATGGTTCATTTAATACCCATCTTAAAGCTTGAAAATGAAGAACTTGAAAGCATTAATGGTGAAAGCTAAATTGAAAGATTAAACTAGAAAAGAACTTGCAATGAATAACATTAAAGATATTAAATGAAGCTTGCAAGGTTCTTACAAAAGATTACAAGACAATGTATGGAAGAATATGCAAAAATATTAACTTCTCTCTCTAGCACTATTCATCTTCTTCCTTGGACTCTCTCTCTACATATTACAATCTATATGGGATAATGGTGTATATGCCTTGTAAAAACTCCCATGGAGCCATCCCTCCTCTGTATGATGTGATCCCAATCAATAGGGGTTGAAAGGGTTGGGTTGGTGTAGGTAGGACATTCTCTCTTGTCATGCCTCTTCTCTCTCCTCCTTATTAATGCCAAGACCTTCCAAGTCCAAGTAGAGGTGAGGGGAGGCCTGTGGATGTGTAAGGGATGTATGAGGATTAGTTAGAGAAGTGTAGGTGGGGCTTCCAAGTTGTAGAGTCGAGTTATAGGTTGTCTTGGCAATCTGGGCAAAACTTTCTGGAAGGTCGACAGAAACCTTCGTAAAGGTTTGTGCAAGAATATTTAAATGCAGACACCAGTAGGCAAAACCTTCCAGAAGGTTTCATTCTAGTAGGCAAAACCTTCTGAAAGGTTTTGGCAGTGAATATGAAGTCCAAGGTAAAACCTTTCGGAGGTTTTTACCAAAACCTTCTAAAAGGTTTTCAACTATTTTGCAATTTTGTTGGTCTCTTCACCCTCCAATCCTTTCTTTAAGCTACCCCATCAACTTCATTGGCTTGACACACTTCACTGGGAGCTTAACTTGAATCATTTACATCCTTTTACCCGCATTTACACAAAACTCCAGCAACATCAAGGTTAAACGCATTTCTCCCCAATTTCATGACAAAAGTAAGTATAAAAGACATATTAGCACACAATATATGTCATGTTTTTGTGCGAATCAGTGGACTTGGGCAAAGGCCTCAAAGGATATTGAGGCATTAACTTGGGAAGGTTTTCGTGACCTTTTCATGGGCAAATATTTCCCATGGGCTCTTCAGCAAGTAAAGGCCTGGGAATTTCTAGAGTTGAAGCAAGGCACAATGACGAAGACACAATACATGTGAAAGTTCACCGAGCTAGCCCATTTTGGCGATGATTACGTAGCCACAGACTTGGCTAAAGTGAGGAGATTTAATGACAGCTTGAGGTTTTCCATCAAGGAAAAGATTGTGGGCCATCACCTACAAGACCAAGACTCAATGGTTGGGATGGACATTGAGATTCAGAGGGAGGTTGACAATGTTTAGAGAATATGGGAAGCCAGAGGCAAAGATAAGAAAAAGGAGGGTCAGTCCCCTTTTACTAGTTTGGGGAAGAAGCAAAGGACATCTACCCCCTCGGATCCCAGGGACATGGCCGAGGCTATTAATGCTAGGGCCAAGGTCAATCCTCCCAATTTTGAGAAATTTTAAAGCCTCTTATTAGGCTAGCTAGAAGACTTGTTACATATATCACCCATTGGAACACTTGAAATAGGATTGTCCTCAGAGGTAGGGATCCCAGAGTTATGAGACGTCTCAGTCATAGTCTTTAGTTGGGCCTCCATGGGCACTTTTGATTCCTTTGTATCTCACCATGAGCCAAGGAAGTCAGTTCTAATTCTAGGGTGCTACATAAGCCCCTACTACTTCACGTATGGGCACTCCTCAATCAAGTCTGATGGGTCAGGGTGTAGGCCGAGGGGCAAGTCTTCACTGTCATTACTCAGACTGAGTCCATGGATCAATCAGTGATTTAGGGTACATTTATGCTATCTCACTTTTGGGAAAGGGTATTATTTGATTCGAGTGCATCTCATTCATTCATTGTTGCATCTTGTGTGAAAGATTTGGGCTTGGAGGTTGAGACCTTAGAGGAGACATTGCACATGAATTCTCCCTTAGGAGCTAGGGTTTGCATTAATAAGATATGTCGAGAATATGAATTAGAGATCTCCAGGATTCAACTCACTGTGGACCTTAGGGTCATGGACATGTCAGAGTTTGACATCATCCTTAGGATGGATTGGTTGGTGGCACACTAAGTGATCATTGATTGTGATTAGAAGAGAGTCACTGATTATACACTAGAGGGTGTTTGTTTCAAGTTTTAGGGAGAAAAGCACAATGTTTTAACCCAATCTTTGTATAAATCTTATTGGCATGAACAGTTGATCGGTTGGCTTACAAGCCATTCAGAGGCGAGTCGCGGTAGGAGTTGGGTCTACCTCGGGTAGTTTGCGAGTATACAGATGTTTTCCCATAAAAGTTACTAGGATTGCCTCCACGTCGGGATGTAGACTTTACCATTGAGTTACAACTTGCTGAATCCCCTATTTCTATTATACTACATAGGTTGGCACCAAAAGTGTTGCAAAAGCTATAGGTCCAGTTACAAGAGCTACTATATAAAGGCTTTAATAGGATGAGTACCTCACCTTCGGGGACTCTGGTGTTACTCTGCAAGAAGAAGGATAGGACCCTCAGGCTCTATATTGACTACTGACAGTTGAATTGGGTCACTATCAATAACAAGTACCCACTACCAAGGATCAATGATCTTCTTGATCAACCAAGAGGGGCACGGGTCTACTCCAAGATAGATCTATGCATGGGATACCATTTGTTTCTAATTAGGGTGGCCGATATCCCTAAAACGAGGTTTAGGATATGGTACAAACATTTTGAGTTTATTGTTATGCCTTTCGGCGTGACGAATGTGACCTGATTTAAATCATACATCCAAGTATAAGTGGTCGAATTATTGTATTACTTAGTTAAATCTGTGGTCGTACCCACTAGGAGCTATCTATTTGAATTCAAAATAGAAAAGGTAAGATTGTCATTCATGTAGTGTGCTTTACAAATAAGAATAGTTGAAACACCCCCACTCTTATTACTAACTAGGGAACAAAAGAGGGAGAGTTTCAACTCTCCAAGTAAAAATGATGTAAAAGAAATGTCGAAGAAGAGAGTTTTTGAATTAGGGAGTGTCTAGGGTAGTGTTTCTTCTTCTTTGCCAATGGCTTTCTTCTCTGGCGAACTTTCCACAAAAAATAATTGAACTCGCCTATTTATAGGCTCCAGGGAAGGATTCACGGGCGGCAAACACCTAGGGTAGCCATTTAGGTTCCTCCATCACCTTTTTTGGACCAATGAGAGAAGAGAAGAGCTTAAGATGGGTGAGCCACCATTCAACGCAACCACCACTGTCTGGACGATGCTAATCCTATGGTTTTTTGCTTGCAGCCTCCCCTGTTGACCTAGTTATCTTGTTGGCATTGGGATGGTGGTTCATAATCCGATTGGTGAATGGTTATGCTGATTTTGCGATTTCCTCCCTTTCCTGTTTTCCTTTTGCACTTTCGTCCTTCCAAGTTATGATAATTATACATAAAACCCTGCAAAGTATACAAATTAAACATTAGGCACAATACTATTCAAATTAATTATTTTAATTCAATTAACGCGCACTATTAACCCTAAACCCTAATTCGTTACCACACTATTTAGGGTTAATCACACCCCTCAAACAAACATTACCACCCTAGTAATAAAATTACTTTTCATAGATTTCACAATTGTATTTAGCTTATATAACTAGTCATTAAAACCCTAGGTGATCCCTAGTATACGAGTTTTGTCTCGTGAAGTTTTCTAGTGAAGGTACCTACACACTTCAATAGTTAAGATAAAGTAATTCATATTTTTGCATATTAAAATTAAATCATCATTATATTCTTTTGACAAAACACCTTCCCCTGCCTTATCACTGTAAGAGTAACAAACACCATGTGTAACATTATTCAATATATTTTCAGAAAAAACTCATGTGTGTAGGGATTTCTTTATTTCAAAAACACTTAAAAAGTATCACAATCCTTGTTAGCCTCGACGTTAATCCTCTCCTAGAAATCTCTTAGAAAAGAATACACTCAAGTTTTATTGACTATTACTCGAAAATTACATGTGATAAGAATATTGTAATCAAAACAAAATAACGACACATGTAATATTCCAAAGGAAGGTTATTTGAATAAAACTGGAATTTGGCATATTCTCATGAAGGAATATGAACACTGTATCAAACAACATTATCAACACTCTCCCTTTTAATGAATAGATGAAAATGATACATGTGCATGATTTTTGGAATTAAAAAGCACTTTATTAGGGATAATACGTGACTAAGGATATTGGGTTTAAGAAACAACGTCTAAGGGAATCAAAAAGACTATCCTTTTCAATTTGTGTAGCGCACATCTCCCTTTTACTTCCTGGGGTTTTACAACATCATGCTTCCCATTTTTCTTTTTCAATCCCAGGCTTGTTATTTCTTGGCTATTCTCTTTCTTTGTGTAGTTTCCTTTCCTTATTCTATTTTTTTTCTTCTTTCACAAATTCTTTTCTTTTCCATTCTTTTCCAACCATATTCCTCTAATTTTCTCTTTTACTATATAATACCTTTTTTTTAAGAGAAGGTGCAGAAAAATTAGATAGCAAGGGTTAGACAAAAATATTTTCGTTGGCTTGATTAACTTTTGGGTTTAAGAAAATAAATTTTAATTAGGCTCAATCACGATTTACTAGGAATATAGTTTTGCAAAAGAACTAGCTAAGGCTCAAAATAAAATCACAAATAGCCTAAGTTCATTTCCCAGAACTCATACACCTACATGATTTCATAAAGATTCAAAGGAAAATGTTAACATGTCATTCAACGAGTGCCAATCAAAATAAGAGTGATGAGATTATTTAAAGAAATTTTTTGCTGAACTGAAATTCTTACTTGATTAAACGTTAAAAATCTCACCAAGGAAGATTGGTTCAAAATATGCATAAAGATTTCACATCTCCACTATATATGTAAGCTTCATAGAGGATCATGTTATTCCAAAAGATTTCTCAAAATAAGAAATTATTACATGATCAAGGTGATGAGTTTTCTATGAAAATATAGAGATAGTGCACAAAATGGAGTACAAAAATCCCTCATGACTTGGTTAGGGTTATACCTATAAATTAACAGAATCACAATATAACTTTATCATGAATAATACAAGCTAATTATCTTAACACAGTAAAATTTATACGAAATAACCCAAACTAACTAAATAAAACCATAATTTAAAACCTAAAAATATCCAAAAGTACTCAAAATCAAGTTCATAAACTGAAATGTAAATAAAGAGTTTGATAAAAGTAAAGTGAGTAGATGATGTAGGAAACCCTGACTTCCAAGGCTGATGATGATGGGCCACGACTGTATCTGCTTTTAAGCAGCCTTAGAATCTCGTTCTGGTTCTCCTCATACTTGGTCATTCTCTGATAAAACTAGTTCATCTGGTCTCAAGACCTAACAAAATTTTTCTGTCAGTCCGATCATCTACTAGAATATAGGGTTGCGACTCTTCTTGCTGTTGGTAGGGCTGTTCTAGTGGCTAAAAATCTGCACCTTCTAAGAATGGATCTGCTTGTGGTTCTGGTGGCACTTCCTGTTGAGCCAATACCTGAATTCCATGGTTCTTTTTCAAAGAATTCCAAGGGAGCCAAATGCTCCACTAGAGACCATGATGGATCCGCTATCACTCCTTTAAGTCTACATGATTTAGGTACTAAAACGGCAAAAGGAAGTGAGGGCTTTTTGTTTTTTATAGTCAACATCATTTGATATGTTATTAGTGTCAGCAGGTCAAATGGTGTATTCCATTCCAAAAGAATACATAAAATAAGCTCTTTTAGTGTAGATTTGATTTTTCTAAGATTGGGGCAATAAATTGTCTATAGTTATTAAATTTAGAATTCAAAATTTATCAGTCAAATTTCCTTTCTTAATATACTTATTTGGCCCACCCGAGACATAATTTAGATTCCAAATCAACTCAATTCCAATGGTAGACATAGCAGGCAACGTAGTAAGGGGATACTGAGGATGAGGGTGTCTCGCATAGGATTCAAATAACTTGCAATTGAAGATGGTGTAACTTGAAATGCAATTCCCCTAAAATATGCTCGCAATTCCCTTGGCCTAATTTACTGTACATTGCTATAAAATTCTTGGACTAAACACTCATAAGCAAGACCCACAAGTTTCACATAATTTAACCAACCCCCTTCTGCTATATTTTTCCTAAACCCAATACGTTCAAAATCTTTGTAAATCATAGGCCTTATAGAAATAATAGTACAAGATAAAAAGTGAGTATCGTACTAAATTTGCTACTCAATATTCTCAAACATATTGTTATCGAACTGATTTTGAACCTAGGTTGTTCTTCCTCTTGTGGTACTATAGGGCCAGTGGAGAGGCTCCTCGCCTTGTTCGAGAAGAAGAAGCATCATCCTTTCGTGCTCTTAACTTTACTCTATGATCTATGAGGATAATTATTGATTTTCTTAATCAATAAAGAATTTTACAAGATTTCAATATGTAGGAACCTGTAAAATAGGGTGGGTATTGATTAGTAGTTAAAATTAGCATGTCGCTATGCATTTTTAAGACTAATTATTCTTTGATGGAGTTTAAATGATGACATTTCAGGTCCTAAAGTGAACAAGGGCTCAAAGGTAGTAAAATATCAAACTTAAAAGCAACACCAGCATCTTAGGGGACAAAATGGGAAAAGCTTGGACCAAAGCAAGAATGTTTGAATGCCAACTCACGTTCGAACATTCTTTTGAAATTATTTAAAGACCAAACTGTTGAAATACTGAGACATGGCGTGTTGCAGCTAAAGAAGGAAAACACTGAGGTACTTGGGTACCACGTTCAAATGCCAATTAATGTTCGAACGTTCTGCTGAATTATTGAAGGCTGCTGAGTGCAAAGTTAAGTTGTACATGGAGTGTAGAAATGGATTTCATAGAAGAACACAGACCACTTGAGTGGGAAGATCAAACCCTATATGGCGTTCGAACGCCCATCAAGTAAAGACAAAATCAACGTTCGAACGCCAGACAACGTTTGAACATTGTCCTCAGACAAGCTATAGATTGGTTGATTTTCTCTCCAGACATTGGACTTTGAAGGCCTTGTACTATTCCTCAACACTACCTTGCCCCCTCCTATTTGTCTGTAAATACTCCCCTTGTGGGAGCTTCAAAGGGGGAGTTGGATTGACACTAGACCAACATTTATTAGCTTGTTATAGAATTAGTCTTAGACTTAGGCTTTCAATTACTTGTAAAAAAGGAAGGTAGATCACCTTTTGTTTGCGGTGGAAAAGCTCCAAAAGTGACTAGCTTTCTTCTACTTTCATTAATTGTCTTTTACTTCCATTTCTTGAGCTTTCTTTTTCCCTTAGAGGAGTGAAACTCTTCCACTTTTCTAGAGCTTTACCAAAGATATGGAGGGTAGAACGTGATTCACTCATTCTTTGTCGAAGATCGGCTCCTCGCTTATTGTGCTTTACCTTATAATTCCTCTACTTAGAGGGATGAGCATCACTCACTTTTCTAGCTTTACCAAAGCCATGAAGAGTGAGTAGTTTCTCCTTCACTCTTTAGTAAGAGGTGATGGACATGTATAAATTATTTGGAAGTTATATTTGTGCATTGCGTTTATGCTTAAATGCTTTATATTTCACTTGCTTATTGAAAGATTGATTGTATCTAGAAAAGCTGAGGTACTTTGTATAACCGTGAGTACTTTCTATAACATAGATGACTCTTGTATAGAAAGACTCATTGGTTCAAGGTAAGTACCCCAGCTAGATCTTCATGACTACCCTTCAATCTTTACCATTATTGAACTTCATTTAAAGGATGGAATATTAACGCCATGGTTGGATTCCTTGTAAAAACACTTACTTGTTTGTAGACGGGTTGAGTCTCGGCACAAACAATTCTTGTAAACTTCTAGAAAGACATCGGAACCACGTGCTTAATTCTCACAATCCACCTTTTTCTTCCAATTAACTTGTTGTTGACATGGGAGTTAATTGAGTTACCAAGCACAAGTATAATAAACTGGATGATTAACTACATGTTCAGATCCTAGAGCTTAAAGGGTGATTGTTTACATTTGAATTTATCTTATATTTTGTCTAGAAAAACCTCTTGGAAAGAATGATATATTTGGCCTAGGAAAATCTATAAACATCATCACTATAAATCTCAAAGGTTACAATCACGTGGTCTCTGTCACTGCTTACTTCAAAACACCAATAATAGTTCCCTGTGGATTCGACTCCAAACTTAACCGGATTATTACTACAACTTGATCGCCTGCACTTTGGTGTACACACATCGGATAAATTCAAGGTTTTGGCATCGTTTTCGGGGAACCATAAAAGTTGTTTCAAGATAAAAGGTAAGAAGACCTTTTTTCTGTATATATTCTTTCTTTGATTCACTGAGTATAATTTATTTTTTTTATGTCTAAGGACAATCCTCACTTTCAAAATTTGCCGGCAGAATCTGTTGGATCTGTGAATCAGTCTGAACCATCTTCACCCAGATCAATAGCAGACCCTTTTGATAATAATATGGCAAACAATGAGAGACAAGGAGAAGTTCCTGTAAGAGAAGGGGAAATGTCTAACATTCGAACATTGGGGAATTACTTACATCCCACAAGAAATAGTGTCCCCTTTTGTTTTGTCTTTCCTGCAAACGCGCCACTCTTTAATGTAAAGGTGGGGACAGTGTAGCTATTTCCACAATTTCATGAACTTGAATAGGAAAATTCATATTTGCATATAAAAGATTTTAAGGAAGTATATGGAACTTTTCAAGACAATACTGAGCTGGTCAAGTTGAAACTTTTTCCTTTCTCTTTAAAGGACAAAGCTAAACAATGGTTAAATTCTTTAAAAACTCATTCAATACTTAACTAGCAAGCATTACAAAATGAATTTTTTAGAAAGTTTTTTCCCTTACGCCATACCAATGCACTAAAAAAACAAATCATGAATTTTTTGGTCAAAGAAGGGGAAACATTCTACCAATGTTGGGAGAGATTCAAAGATCTTCTCCAATCCTACCCACACCATGATTTTGAGAATTGGACTCTAGTAGGATTTTTCTACAACTTCTTGCCCACTAGAGTACGTCAGTTTGTCAAAATGATGGCTCAAGGAGAGTTTATGGGAAAAATTCCAAAGGAGGCATTCAATTTCTTTGACACCATATCCGATAGTTTTCAGATGTGGGACTCAACCTCTCCTACCACTGTTGAAACTAGACTATCTACTTCCCAAGGGGGTAAGTATGTCTTGAAAGAGGACGATGAGCTAAGAGCAAAAATGTCCACTCTATCTCAAAAGCTTGAAGCTTTAGAGATGAAAAAGGTACATCAAGTTGATGTTGACCCTCCCACAGAACAATTATGTGGGATTTATGGGCTGATAGGACACCCTACTGGGGAGTATCCTACCATTCTAGCAATCAAAAAGATCTTGTACAAATGCAATTTCTAAGTTCAACAAGCCTTACTCTAACCCCTACTTTGAAACATACAATCCAGGATGGCGGAATCACCCAAATTTTAGTTTGAGGAATACACAACCAACTCCCATGAATCCACAAAATTCACAACCGCCACCACAAGGACCTCTTGCATATTAACCATACCAACTGCCACATAAGAGGACCCTTAAAGATACACTAAACTAGATCATGCAAACCCAAATGAACTACAATACTCATTCCACATAGGCCTTCACCGATTTCAAGGCATAGACCACCCAATCTTTCGAGGATATCAAAAAGCCACATCAAAAAATTGACCTTATCCATGAGCACACACAAGAAAGGCAAGTTTCCTGCCCAAACAAAACCACCACAAGGCTCATTTCAGGTGGAAAATCCTTCAATCATGGAAACCCCACAAGACCAAGCCCAAGTTGTCACTACACTGAGAAGTGGAAAGGTGATTGATAAGACCATTTGAGACATGTTAATTCCCAAACCAAAACCTAAGTCAGTCCTAGTCAATGCACTAGTGGAGCTTGAACTTGTGATTGAGTAAGAGCTTGAGCTATAATTGAACAATAACCAAAACCATCAAAATAAAAGGAAACTTTGTGTCCTATTCTTGCTGCGTTTTCTCATAGACTCAAAACCGTACAGAAGTTGAATAACCAACAAAAAATTTATGAGCTTTTCAAGCAAGTAAAGATCAACATCCCACTTCTAGATGCAATCAAATAGGTTCCGTCTTATGCCAAATTTCTGAAAGACTTGTGCACAATCAAGAGAAGCCAAAATGTTCAAAAAAGAGCTTTCTTGATGGAACAAGCCAATGTTTTGCTTCAACACAAAACCCCTCTAAAATACAAGGATTCTAGGTGTCCAACCGCGTCGTGTCATTGAAAACTTTAGAATAAAACAAGCTCTACTCAATCTTGGGGCAAGTGTTTATTTGCTCTCATTCTCTGTTACCAGCAGTTAGGTCTGGGTGAATTCAAACCCACCAATGTTACACTCCAGTTGGTAGAAAGGTCTGTTAAAATCCCAAGAGGCATTGTTAAAGATGTACTTGTCCAAATGGACAACTTTGTCTTCCCTGTTGACTTCATTGTTCTAAATACTCAGCTACCAATGCATTCAGAGAACCAAATTCCGGTTATCCTTGGTCGACCATTCCTAGCAACCTCCAATGGATTAATCAATTGTAGGAATGGAGTCATGAAATTGACTTTTGGGAATATAACTCTTGAGCTGAATATTTTCAACATTGCCAAATATCCTAGAGAGAACAATGAAGTGAGAGAAATAAATTCCATTGAGTCATTGATTCAGGAACATCTGAATAGCACATTCTGTGAAAACCCTACTGAATCTTCTTTGTCATAATCTATCACATTTGAGACAATAGATGTTGATCCAAACCCAAAGAGTTTTCCTACTTATGATGTTGAGGCATAGGCACCGAAATTCGAGGAACTTTCACCTAGTGGCACAAAGTCACACTCATCAAGTGTTAGACCACCAAAGCCTGAATTGAAACCTCTCCCATCTGACCTAAAATATGCATTCTTGGGAGAGGACGAGTAATACTCAATGGTAATTTCATCTAAGATCACAGATTTGCAAGAGTCTAAATTGATTGAAGTTCTTAAAAGCCATAAAAGTACCATTGGGTGGACCATCGCTAACTTGAATGGTATAAGCCCGTTAATCTGCAATCATGCTATATACCTTGAAGAGGATTCAAAACCCTCCCATGAAGTGCAGCGGCAACTAAACGCTCATGTGAAAGAAGTGGTGAGAACTGAGGTACTCAAGCTCTTAGATGCAATGATAATCTTTCCCACCTCCGATAGCAAATGAGTTAGTCAAACCCAAGTTGTGCCCAAAACGTCTGGCGTCACAATGGTTAAAAATGATGCAAATGTATTAGTACCAACTCAAGTTGTCACAGGATGTCAGATGTGTATAGACTATCAGAAACTCCATTTGGTAACAAAGAAATACCACTTCCCTCTTCCCTTTCTTGACCAGGTTCTAGAGATAATTACAGGCCATGAATTTTACTGTTTCCTGGATGGATATTATGGGTACAATCAAATTGAGATAGCACTAGATGATTAGGAGAAAATCACATTCACATGCCCCTTTGACACATTTGCATTCAAAAGGATGCCATTTGGACTTTGTAACGCTCCTACAACATTCCAAAGATGTATGCTGAGCTTGTTCAGTGACATAGTGGAGAAATTTTTGGAAGTGTTCATGGATGACTTTTCTATATATGGTGTGTTAAAGTTGACAAGGGAAAAATGGACCTGATTGGAAATTTGCCCGCTCCTAAGACTGTAAAGGATGTTTACTCATTTCTAGGACATGCAGGATTTTACAAGAGATTCATAAAATATTTTAGTACCATAGCTAAACCCATGTGTCATCTCCTGAGTCAGGATGTAATTGTTTGTGTGGAATGAAGCATGATAGAAAGCTTTTGACAAGCTTAAAGGTATGTTAATTTTTGCCCCAATAATGCAACCCTCTAACTGGACTCTACCATTTGAACTAATGTGCGATGCAATTGATTATGTTGTAGGTACTGTGTTGGAACACAAAAAATATAAGAAACCCTATGCCATTTACTATGCAAGCAAGACTTTGAATGATGCTCAAATGAATTATTGAACAACTGAAAAAGAATTACTTGTTGTAGTTTTTGCTTTGAAAAAATTTTGCTCTTATCTTGTTGGTTCTTCTATTATTATATTCACTGGTTCTTCTATTATTGTATCGCTGACCATGCAGCGTTAAAATTTTTGCTCACAAAGAAGGATGTCAATCCAAGGCTTTTAAGATGGATACTCTTACTCTAAGAGTTTGATCTAATCATTAAGGAGAAGAAGGGTGTTCAGAATGTGGTGGCAGATCATATGTCCAAATTAATGTATGAATTTTATAAGGATGGATTGCCAATCAATGAGAATTTTCCCAATGAACAAATGTTCATGATTAATGAGACACTGTAGTACGTTGATATTGCTAACTTCCTTGCGACTGGCACGTTCCCTCCTTCCTTTACCATGATGGTTCTGCGGGAGGTATGTAACTTCTTTTGGGAGGATCTGTAGGTGTTTAAGTACTGTAAGAATCAAATCATAAGGCGTTGCATCCCCGCTCATGAGAGCAGACAAGTAATATCATTTTGTCATTCTGAAGCATGTGGTGGTTATTTCTCACTAAGGAAAACCGCTGCAAAAATCCTGCAGTGTGGATTTTATTGGCCTACGCCTTTCAAAGATGTCCATACCTTTTTCTTGGCATGTGATAGATGGAAAAGGTTGGAAATAATTTCTAAAAGAAACATGATGCCCTTAAACCCTATTCTGGTGATTGAAATTTTTGACTGTTCGGGCATCGATTTTATGGGTCCTTTGTTCTCTTCCTTTGGCTATCTATACATCTTGGTGGCCATAGACTATGTGTCCAAATGGGTTGAAGCAATTCAATGCTAGAATAATGATCAGCAAACGGTGATCAAATTTTTAAAAAAAAATATTTTGTCCCGGTTTAGAATTTTGAAATCAATCATAAGTGATAGGGGTGCTCATTTTTCTAATCATCCTTTCTGGAATTTGATGAAAAAATACTTGATTTTTCACAAAATTGCAACCCTTTATCATCCGTAAACTAGTGGATAGGCTGACTTAGCTAATTAGGAGATCAAATTAATTTTAGAAAAAAGGGTATAAATCCAGACCGCAAAGATTGGTCATCAAGACTAACTGGTGCATTGTGGGTATATCACACTGCTTTTAAAACAATTTTGGGCATATCTCCTTATCGATTAATCTATGGCAAGTAGTGTCACCTACATGTGGAATTGGAACATAGGGCATACTGGGCCATTAAAGCAATGAACTTCAACCTGGACAAAGATGGACTCTCAAGAAAACTACAGATTAACGAATTGGGGGAATTGAGAAATGAGGCATACGAAAATGCAAAAATCGCAAAGGAAATGATGAAAATCTTTCACGACAAAAATATAGTAAGAAAATCCTTTGCCCTTTCCCAAAAAGTCCTATTGTTTAATTCAAGGCTCTGCCTCTTTCCTAGTATGTTGCGGTCAAGGTGGACTGGGCCTTACTTGTCATGCCCCTAAACCGGGGTTCCTTTTTCAATCGTTGACCACCCGTCAACCTGCGAAAGTTTCCGTGATTATCACACAATCGGACATCACGTCAATTGAATCCCTTTAATCGAGATCATTACTCACACATATAACACAT
This sequence comes from Ilex paraguariensis, assembly GCA_963454935.2. Taxonomy (NCBI): domain Eukaryota; kingdom Viridiplantae; phylum Streptophyta; class Magnoliopsida; order Aquifoliales; family Aquifoliaceae; genus Ilex; species Ilex paraguariensis. The sequence continues at coordinate 28,425 of CAUOFW020009680.1, read as the reverse complement.
GTATATTTTGCCGTTTGACCCAACCAGCTCCAATATACCACAATTTATTCTTATTTTATGTCCATTTATATCCTTGGGATCAAAGAACACAAAGCCCAATAGCATGGCAAAATAATTTTAAAATTTCAAAATTTCGGAAGGCCTACCGGTAGGTTGTGTCCACTAGAAAAGTCCTACCGGTAGGTTTTGCCTGATGAACAAAATTCTGCTTGTACGAGATCCTGCCGGTAGGTTGTGCCCACTGGACCTCGATCTACCGGTAGGTCATGCCTAGTTTTGCCTGTTTCACCTGTTTTTCATTTTCAATTCATCCCAATCCATTCCACCACCATCCCATACATGTTTAATGAAGTTTTTCACATTACAAATGATCCATACAAGTTCTATTCCATTCATTTACATACCAAAACTAAGTTTTCATAACAATTTTACAAAAACTCAAGATAAAACCACATCTCGGCGTTCTTCATCCTTGAAGTCCCGTGTGAGGGCCTTCTTTTAGCGTATATCCCACATCTGAAATGTTTTCCCATATAGGGTGAGCCACGCCCAGTAGAGTATTTCCTACAGAGGCTACTCCCCAGCCTAAATGCATATGAAATACTCACAAGTAACATTTAACACAAAAATAATCATTCCAATAAAAAATATGCGATTCAATGTTGGAATTCTATAATGTCATGCCACGAAATGAGATGAAACTCACACATGCACTTGAACCTAAGCCCTCACCAGCTCCCACCACACAATACAATGCTAATGTATGAAAAATCCGCTATTGGTGAATTACATTCAATGACCATTTTCAGATAAAGTCATGTGGTTATAAAACCAAGTCATTGTTAGATGTTAGGAATCAAATGACTATTTTATAAAACAAGTACAGTTTTCAAGAATTTCACCTCAGGGAAGTGTACGAACCAAGTATTTCATAAAAAAAAAATTATGTGTCTTTGTTTGGTAGCAGATTTTTTGGTGTCGAACAGCCAGCTTTGCAAACCGATACACTATTCCAGAATTTTACCTCAGGGGAGTGTATGAACCATGTAGTCGGGTCTTGCACCCGAGGGAGAGTCTAGCCCTACTTGCTATACTCGACACAAGCTTTTCGTGCAACCATGTGATTCAGTCGGATCATCAATCCAACTTTTCCGAGCCAACCCATCAATCACCAAGTATGGTGTTTAATAAACCATGCACACACACACACACACCCACACTCATGCTTAATGCCCATGAATGTGATGCCAACCTCATGCCCAATATGCAATGAATGCTAAATGAGCTATCTCCACCATTCTATTGCCAATTATATCAAAAAGCATATAATTTCACAATTCATCATAATGGTAATATGTTATAACACATATATTAGCATTATATCCAACAACAATTCTCAAACATGTTAGCACATAGTCTATGCCAATATCACATTTTATTCACAAAGGCATAATGTAAACACGTAACATGCCCATATATCAATTTCCACATTTTCTTCAAGAAATTACTTTGAGTAAATTCTACATGCCCATTATAGGATAGGATTTATGCTAGCCCTTTCCAATACCCATTTTATCAATTTCACCACAATAGGAAAGTGATATATAACTCTGTGAACCTACTCATTTCATTTAATACCCTAGGTTGTAAAATAAACCAAAGTAGGAAGCAACCCTACCTCTTGAAGCGTGAAATCAACGTCACGAACCTCCAAGAACCTGATTCAAGCTTGAATCTTCACTTTTGTGAAATCTTATCCTTGGAATCTTTGGTAAAACCCAAGATTTTTGGTTTCACCACGTAGCCCTTATCGAGAAGAACAACTTTTGTTCTTGGCCTGAGCGGATTTGAGCACCGTAGGGCCGTAGATCGTAGAGAGAAGTGAAGAAGCTTTCTCCTTTCCCTCTCTTCTTCTCTATCGGTGAACGGCTGAATGAAAATGGGGCAGAAATCTAATATTTCTCCCCTTTTTGTACTCTTAAAACACTAGATTTTGCGAGACGAATCCAACGGTGAAGTCTATTTCATCATCCGTGTTCTAGAAAATTCTAGGTTTACAACCCGTACCATAATTGTAAATTATCGTTTTGCCCTTTTTCATAAAAGTTCCAATTTATCCGGGTTTTACATTCTACCCCCCGAAATTCACGCACACATACTCACTTAACCACATGCATATGTCACATCAATATTACACTTAAATTTTTAGAAGTGTACCTCCATCCTAGAATAGGAATGGATAATTGGTACGAATGGTATCCTCACGCTCCCATGTCGCCTCCTTCACGCCTCGGTGCTGCCACAGCACCTTCACTAGCCTCACACTCCCATGGCTCGCAAAACCTGCTCCTGGCTATCAATGATACGCACCCCAATTATCAACTCACCCCAATCCACTACATGTGTCAAATCTAGTGTATACTTCAGAGGCATAGAGACATGGAACACCACGTGAACACCCGATAAATTTGGCGGTAACACCAATCTATAAGCCATTGTACCCATCCTCTCGAGTACCTCGAAGGGTTCGATAAACCTCGATGACAAATTTTCCTGCTCTCTGAGTCTGACCACTCCTCTCTTAGGCATCACCTTCAAGAAGACGTGATCTCCTGCCTCAAACTCCAGAGGTCACCGCCGTCTATTGGCGTAGCTCTTCTGCCTACTCTGAGCTGTGAGAAGAAGCTTCTGTATTAAGTCCACCTTCTCCAAGGTGTCTCTAATCAATTTCAGACCCATAGATGGTCTCTCTTCAACCTCTGTCCAACAATTTGGAGAACGAAAAAACCTCCCATATAATGCCTCATAGGGTGCCATCTGAATGCTCGGCTGATAATTGTTGTTGTAGGTGAATTCCACTAAGGGTAAATGCTCTTTCCAGCTACCCTTGAGATCTAGGACACATGCCTATAGCATGTCCTCTAATACCTGGATGGTCCTCTCCGACTGACTATCAGTTTGGGGATGAAAAGTTGTGCTCATCATCAATTGAGTCCCCATGGCCCATTAGAAGCTCTCCCAAAAATGGGTTGTTAACCTGGGATCCTGATCCGATACAATAGATACGAACACCCCATCATAGATCCCGATCATCTTAGTTTAATTTTTTTTAGGGATTAAATGATTGGAGTTATATCTGTTGAGTTATTAATGAAAATATTTGGTGTTTGTAGTTAAAAGGTGCTAAATAAGGCTTCTTAAGGCCTTCCCAAATGTATTGAGATGATTGGGGATAAAAGAATGGCTAGAGGAAACCTCTGGAGTGAAGAAATCAAAAACATTAGACAAGGTAGCAAAAGCGTATCGGTGGCAATACCGGTACGGTCCAGCCTCTAGAGTTTAGCATACCGATACTGCGTACCGGTATGCTCTGTCGTTCTACCCCATTCTCTGTAACTCAGGTCTGCTGCTTTGAGGGTCCCATCAATAGATCTCCCCTGTTCTCTTGACATGCCCACAGCACTGTTCATCCCTTTCACATTACTCTTTGGACTTTTGGAGCCGTGGTGATCAATGAGGAAAGACAAGGGAAGAAAAGCTGGGTGTGCAGACAAGCTCTGGAACCCCCTGTCCAGCCCATTCCTCCTGCACCCCTATGGATGGAGGTCACTTCTAGAGGCTAGGGGATCTTTCCAAGCACGTTTTTTGGCAATGAATGACTCCATTGTTCAATATTGCATGTAATAGAAGAGATATAGAGAGAGAAGGTGTGGTAGAAGATGATGAATAGTGTTATAGTGAGAGAAAATTGAGATTTTTGCATTTCTTTCAATACATTGTCTTGTAATCTCTGGTATGAATCTTTAAAACTTCATTTAATGTCATTAATATTGTTTCCCTTCAAGTTCAATACAAGTTTAATGCTCTTTTAATGCTTTCACCATCAATGCATCAAAGTCTTTATTTTCTTAGTTTTCAAATGGGTATTCAATATACTCTTTTATAGCTTATGTTTTCTTGTACCTAGTTACTCTAGAACTACATATCTTTGCAATGCATTCTCATTACATTGTCAATTTCATTTTAAGCATGAGTAGCTAAATCTTTTAGTTGGCAAAACCAAGGGGAACCTCCACTTGGGTATACCATTTTAACTCAGAGTTCAATGGTTCGGTTTGATTGGGTTGAGGGTGGATAAATTGGTGAGTCTTTAATATTCCGTAGGCCTAGTTATGGTTTATGCTTAGATACTCACCAATCTTATCCCTAGCTTCCCACGAATCAATCGTTCATTCATACTCCATTGGAGGAGGGTTTCGAGTTGAGACGGTATTCCTATTAGAGTGACCTCTTGGATTTGCCAACAATTGTTTCTCATTTTATTAGCAATCAAAACAAACTTCACCAAACAACTTCCAACAACCAAAGATTTTACACTTTCTTTCTCCCACCAATCCTCTTCCCCTCGGCTTACTTCCTTCCCCGTGGAAATAACCTTGGAATACCATCAAGTAAAACATGACCCGCAAAAGTCTCCTTGTGCTTAGGGATCACTTTTGCACACACACACACATTTTTGTGCATTTGCACATCACATTACTATCATTTCATTTTTCCCCATCTCCTTGCCTTTTCTTTTGACATCACCCATAGAAGAGTGAAACTTCCCTTCATCCATATACTATACATGCTAAAAGGTGGTGTTTAGAGGTTAGGAAACTACAAGGAATTTTGTCAATCATTTTTGGCGCCGTTGTCGGGGAAGGCAAGTGTCAAATCAAGAAGGTGATTTCTAGACGACAGAGGTAAGTCCTGTGATCGTCATCATGAGCTGAGCTATGTTGTTCTATGTATATATATATCCTCGTTTTTGTATAATTTGATTTGCAGATAGTTTACTACATGTGGGAAAGGGATGAACGAAATTGATTTGTTAGACAACCCTTATACCCCGACATGAATATTGACCAAACCAACCCGAGGATGCGGGTGATAATTTTGATAATCTTGATGCCAATCCAAATGCTCAAAGGGGTGGGGGAGTGCTCGAACCTAGAATGCCAAATGTTCCAAGGGGTGGGGGAGTTCCCGAACCTAGAATGCCTAATCCACGGATGCAATTTCCCCCTCCCGTAAATGAAGGAATAACTTCCCAATGGAACCTCCAACGAGGTCTATAAGGGATTTCCTTCAACCAACCCTTAGCACCACACCCTCTTGCGTCCATTTACCAGTCCAAGCTCATCTTTTCCAAGTTAAGCCAGGTATGTTGCAACTACTTCCTTCATTCCATGGGATTGGAAAGGAAAATCCCTACACTCACCTAAGGGAGTTTGAGGATATAGTTGCAACCTTCAATGCTAACTATACTATGGAGGACATAGCTCGACTGAAATTGTTTTCTTTCTCCTTCAGTGATAAAGCCAAATCATGGTTGTATGCCTTGCGACCTCGATCCATTACCTCTTGGGCTCAAATGCTCTCTGAATTCTTGAACAAATTTTTTCCTGCTCATAGAACCACCGCTTTAAAAAGGAAATTCAAAATTTTGTAAGAAGCCCAATGAGCAATTTTATCAATGCTGGGATCGCTACAAGGATTTGATACAATCCATACCACACCATGGCTTTGAATCATGGCAACTGGTAAGTTTCTTCTCCGAAGGAATCACACCAAGCCATAGACAATTCATTAACATGATGTACAATGGCAAGTTCTTGAACAAAGACCCTGATCAGGCCCTGGACTACTTTAGTACACTGGCCCAAAATGCACAATCTTGGGACATTAGGGATCCCAATGATGTACCTAGGACGTCCTCAGGTAGTAGTCAACCACAATAGGGAGGGATATATGATTTGAGAGACCGAGAAGACTTACTTTCAAAAATTGCTAAACTGTCGAGGAAAGTTTAGAGTCTGGAAGTCAATCAGAGACATGAAGTGTCTAATGTTTCTAACATTGTGGAAGGATGTATAATTTGTGAGAGTGTAGAGCATTCCACATCGGAATGTCCTAACATTCGAGCCCTTAAGGAAGCATATCATGAGCAAGTCCATGCATTCAACCAGCCAAGGCAATCATTTTCTCTCAATTCGAACACCTACAATCCGGGGTAGAGTAATCACCCAAATTTCAGTTGGAGAAATGAGAACCCCATTCCTCATGGGTCAAGTGCATATTCATCTCCTATACCTCCCAAGCAAAACCAATACCATGGCCAAGGGCAAGCATCTAGCTCTTAATACCCAAGGACTAATCCACAAGGGTATTAGTTGAACCCGCCACCATAAAATTTTTCTCCAAGTCCTCCATCATAAAGTTTTTCTCAAGGACCGTCCAATTTATCCACATACCAACCTCCTCAAAAAAAGAATTTGGAGGATATGGTCCATTCCTTCATTCAAAGCCAAACCGCTATCAATAACCAAAATGCCACAGTCATCAATGATATAAGAGCCACACTCACAAAGTTGACAAACTCCATAGAGGCATCTCAACAAGAAAAGGGGAAGTTCCCCGCTCAACCACAAGAGAACCCTAGGGGTCAACACGTTGTTGAGTCGTCAGAGCTTTTGAGAGAGTTGCGAGCAACTCAAAGCTATCACCACCCTTTGTAGCAGCAAATTTGTGAGCAACACAAGAGAACCCTCGGACTCGATCACCCTGCTCAGTAGGGATGACGTAGCCACCAAGCTCCCTAAAACACCCTGAGCCTGTTCCCTGTAGTGTAGCCCGAACTACCCCACAGTCTCGAGCATCCGCCACTCCCGGGAAGCCATACTAGCCAACACTCCCCGTGACTTTCGACTGAGTGTATGAGCCACCACGTTTGCCTTACCGAGATGGTAATGCAAAGTGAAGTTATAGTCCTCCAAATACTCCATCCACCTATGTTGCCTCATGTTGAGGTCCCGCTGTGTAAAAATGTACTTCAGACTTTTGTGGTCCGAAAATACTTCAAACTGCTCACCATATAAATAGTGGCGCCAAGCCTCCCAGGCAAAGACAATGGCCGCCAACTCCATGTCGTGTGTGGAGTAATTCTACTCATGGTTCTTTAATTACCGAGAAACATAAGCCACCACTCTTTCAAATTGCATCAAAACACATCCAAGTCTGTCTCTGGAGGCATCACAGTACACCATGTACATCTGTCCCCTCTCTAGGACAATCAAAATAGGAGTTGAAGTAAGCCTCCTCTGTAACTCTTGGAATGCCTTATCACATGCATCATCGCATTGAAACTTGACCTCTTTCCTGGTCAACGTGGTCATAGATGTAGCTAGTCAGGAGAAGTGTTTAATGAATATTTGGTAATACCCTACCAATCCCAAGAAACTACGTATCTCGAAGACTAACCTCCACCTCTCCTCATTCAGAATCGCCTCAACCTTCCCTGGGTCCACGGATACACCCGAAGCTAACACCACGTGTCCCAAAAACTTTACCTCCGCAAGCTAAAATTCACACTTGCTGAACTTGGTGTACAACTGGTGGTCCCTCAAAGTTTAGAGAAGAATCCTCAAGTGACTCTCATGCTCCTTCTCAGACTTGGAGTAGATCAGGATGTCATTAACAAACACCACGACGAATTGATCTAAATAGGATTGGAACACCCTATGCATGAGATCTATGAATGCCGCTAGGGCATTCGTCAATCCAAATGGCATCACGGTGAACTCAAACTGCCCGTACCATATTTTGAACACCATCTTAGGGATATCTGTCTCCTTAATCCTCACCTGATCGTAGCCAGTGCAAATATCTATCTTGGAATAGACCCGCACTCCTCTTAGCGGATCAAATAAGTCATCAATCCTCAGCAAAAGGTACCTATTATTGATAGTAAATCGATTCAACTGTCGATAATCTATACACAATCGAAGGGTCTTGTCCTTCTTCTTGGCAAATAGTACCGGAGCGCCCTAAGGTGAAGTGCTCGGTCTAATAAAATTCTTGTCCAACAATTCTTGTAATTGGACCTTGAGTTCTTGCAAATCTGCTGGTGCCATTCTATGTGGAGTCATAGAAATAGGCGATGTGTCGGGATGTAACTTGATGCTAAAGTCCACATTCCTATTTGGTGGTAATCTTGGTAGTTCGTTCGAAAAAACATTTTCATATTCCCAAACAACCCGAGGTAGACCCAACTCCTGTCTCACCTCGTCCTCCAAAGCAAGGCTCGCAAGTAAACCCATCAACTGCCCGTGCCAGCAAGAGTCATACACGGCTTGGGGCAAAGCTTCATTCTTTTCCCCATGAAATTTGAAACAAACATTGTCTGGTGTGTAGGCAGTTACCCTCTTCTGATCGCAATCGATGACGACCCAATGTGCTGCCAACCAATCCACCCCAAGGATCACAGCAAACTCCGACATGTCTATGACTCTAGGGTCCATGGTGAGTAGAATCCCTGAGATCTCTAACTCGCAACCCCGACATATCTAAACAATGCAAACCTTAGCTCTTAAGGTTGACTTTTCTCATAAGGACTCCTTTAGGGTTGCGATTTCTAAATCTATTTCATCAACGAAACATTAAAATAATGATATTTGACATGCCCGAATCAAATGACACATGTGCTCATAAACAAGGAAGTAAGAAATGTACCATGGGTTACCGATTGATCCATCGGCTCATTTTATATTGTGATGGCGTAGACATGCCCCTGGGTCCCCGAAGTCCTGGCCTGCAAGCCTTGCCCTCGGCCTTGGCCCATGCCCTGGCCCATCTGGCTTGACTATGGAGTCCTTGGCCCATATCCTGGCTCACCCGGCCTGGTTGCGGAGTACCCGCATGTGAAGTACTTGGGGCTTGTGCCGTACCCTATAGTTGGAACAAATCTCCCTGGTCCCTAATAGGGTAGGGAGAAACAACTTGTGCTGGTGTAAGTCTCACTCACGACTGGAATTGAGACGTCTTAGAACTCCATGAACCTTGCCTCAAGGGACAATCCTTCCTCGCATGACCTGGTTGTTGACAATAGAAACATTACTTTAGACCTCCTTGAAATGTCCCCTTGAATTTCTTCTCTCCATGGGACAAACGACTTTGGGCTTGGCCTTTATTGCCTTGACCCTCCCCTTGTGATCCCTGTGGGCTGGATGTCCTTTACTTTTTTCATGAACGTTGGTGGCTCATGGAACTTAAACTCCTTTGGATGGCTTGAGCCCCTTCGCTCATGTTAGTACTTGCATGTGTTAGATTAGCAGTCATTGTACCCATAACCTTTATATGGCTTGTTGGTCAAAGGTCGGTGGTGGTTGGTTATTGTTCCACCCCCCACCTCTGCTTCCCCTTCCTCTATATGCCATCTACACACATGTCAAATAACAATAGAGTACTATCTTAGCATCCCAAATTAGGGACCAAATTTGAAACTCTGAGATTCATCTCATTGTCTCTGTAGTAAAGCTTATGCCACCACTAGCAGACCTTTACACCCTGAACCATCTCGTTCCCTTGTTTTTTGACAACCAGGGTTATGTTTTCTAACTTTAGTGTCTCTTTTCTACATATATTTTACCATTTATATCATTCACATAACATGTGTCATATTAAAGCACATAGCATGAAATGCACAATGAATGCAATGGTCTAGACCAATGCCTATCAAGCCCTAGGTAAATCGTATACATAAGCTCTGATACCAAACTGTAATGCCCCAAAATCAGGGGTCCTTTTTGAACTATTGACCACCAGTCAATCCATGGAAGTACCCGTGATTATCGCACAATCCAAAATCACATCAATAGAATCCCTTTAACTAGGATCGTTACTCACACGTATAACATACGTATATTTTGCCATTTGACCCAACCGGGTCCAATATACCACAATTTATTCTTATTTTATGTCTATTTATATCCTTGGGATCAAAGAACTCAAAGCCCAAAAGCATGGCAAAACAATTTCAAAATTTCGAAAGACCTACCGGTAGGTTGTGTCCACTGGAAAAGTCCTACCGGTATGTCCTACCGGTAGTTTTTGCCAGATGAACAAAATTTTGCCTATACGAGATTTTACTGGTAGGTCTTACTGCTAGGTTGTGCCCATTGGACCTCGATCTACCGGTAGGTCCTACCAATAGGTCTTGCCCAATTTTGCCAGTTTCGCCTATTTTTCATTTTCAATTCATCCCAATCCATTCCACCACCATCCCATACATGTTTAATGAATTTTTTTCACATTACACATGATCCATACAAGTTCTATTACATTCATTTACATACAAAAACTAAGTTTTCATAACAATTTTACCAAAACTCAAGATAAAGCCACATCTCAGCTTTCTCCATCCATAAAGTCCTATGTGAGGGCCTTCTGTTGGCGTATATCCCGCACTTGAAATATTTTCTCGTATAGGGTGAGCCACGCCCAATAGAATATTTCCTACAGAGGCTACTCCCAACTTAAATGCATATGAAATGCTCACAAGTAACATTTAACATAGAAATAATCATTTGAGTCATCAATATGCAATTCAATGTTGGAATTTTACAATGTCATGCCATGAAATGAGATGAGACTCACTCATGCAGTTGAACCCAAGCCCTCATCGGCTCTCACCACACAATGCAACGCCAATGTATGAAAAATCCACCATTGATGAATTACATCCAATGATCATTTTGAAACAAAATCATGTGGTTATAAAACCAAGTCATTCTTGAATGTTACGCATCAAATGACTATTTTATAATACAAGTACACTTTTAAAGAATTTCACCTTAGGGGAGTGTATAACCATGTAGCCGAGTCTTGCACCCGAGGGAGAGTCTAACCCTACTTGCTATACCTAACACAAGTTTTTCGTGCAACCATGCGACTCAGTCAAATCTTCAATCCAACTTTCCCGAGCCCACCCATGAATCACCAAGCATGGTGTTTGATAAACCATGCACACACACACACCCACACTCATGCTTAATGCCCATGAATGTGATGCCAACATCATGCCCAATATGCAATGAATGCCAAATAAGCAATTTCCACCATTCTATTGCCAATTATATCAAAAAGCATATAATTTCACAATTCATCATAATGCTAACATGTCATAACACATATATTAACATTATATCCAACAACAATAACTCTTTGTTCAAAAAATTCTTTTCAAAAAAAATTTGAGTTAATGTCTCAACACAATTTATTTCATGTATTTCCACTTCTTCTCTAGGTTATTTTGCACCTTTAAAAATATTTAATTCTAAAGTCATATTTCCAAATGAAAGTTTCATGACTTCATTCCTACAGTTAATCAATGCATTTGATGTAGCTAGGAATGGTCGACCCACAATCAAAGGTATGGATACACATTCATGACAAATTGGTTTTGTGTCTATAACAATAAATTCTGCTGAAAAATAGAATTGATCAACTTGGACAATAACATCTTCCACAGTTCCTCATGGAATTCTTATTGAACGGTCTGCTAGTTGTAGTGTAATAATGCTAGGTTTTAGTTCACTTAATCCTAATTGTGTATATACTGAACATGACATTAAATTACAACTGGATCCAAGATTTAGCAGAGTTTGTTCAATTCAAAAATTTTTCAATAAGACATGAGACTGTAGACTACCTGGATCTTTGTACTTAAGAAGTGTATCATGTTGTATTATAGTATTAACTTATTCAGTTGAAAATGCTTTCTTTAGTACATTAGTTCTTCTTTTTATTGTACAAAGATCTTCTAAGAATTTAGCATAAATCAAAATTTGTGTGATTGCATCCAACAAAGGAATATTGATTTTTACTTGTTTAAATAACTCAAGAATGTCTGATTGATCTTTTTCAAATGAAGTTTTCTTAACCCTTTGAGGAAAAGGTAAAGGAATAAGACATGGAGGAGCTTTTTCATTTTGTATTTCTAATTGCTTTTCAATTGAAGGTTCAAGTTCAAGTGGTTCATTAACAGGAATTGACTTACATATTTTCTTGGGGATTTTAGGTTTAATAGTTTTATCAATTACCTTGCCACTTCTTAACGTTGTGATTGCTTGTACTTGACTTGGATAAGGTTCAGAAGATATAGCATTAGCTTGACTCTGACTTTGCGGAGGTTTAGGTTGAGATGGAAATTTTCCTTTCTTCGAAGTACTCAAAGACTGGGTTAATTTAGCTAGATGAATTTTAATATCTTTAATACTCTGTGAAGTTTGAGCTTTAAAATCATTAAATGCTTGAGTTGTTTGCATATTAAAACTCATCTGACTTTGCATATTAAAACTCATCTGACTTTGCATAAATTGATTCATAGTATTTTCCAGAGTTCTTATTTGTGGGAGTTGATATGGTGGATATTGTTGTTGATTTTGTGGTTGTGGTGGACCTTGTGTTTGATTTATAGGTTGTATATTTTTTCAACTAAAATTTGGATGATTTCTCCATCCTGGGTTATAAGTTTCAAAATATGGATTCATATAAGACTTATTATTATAAGTTGGAACATCATTAGATTGTTTAATTAAAACTTCTTTAAATGCAACTATAGTTGGACATTCCTCAGCAACATGTCCTGACAACGCACAAATTTAACATATTGGATCAGTAGTTGATACAACAGACACTTGTTTAATTTTTTTCATTTCTAAGGCTTCTAATTTTTGAGAAAAAATAGTCATTTTTGCTCTTAAATCATCATCATCTTTCAAATTATATTTTCCCCTTTCAGATGTAGATGGCTTATTTTCCACAATATTTGAAGAAGTTGAGTCCCACATTCTGAAATAGTATCAAAAAATTGAAATACTTCTTCAGGGTTTTTATTCATAAATTCTCATTGGGCAATCATTTCAACAAATTGTCGCATTGTAGATGGAAGTGCATCATAAAAGAAACCAACTAAAGTCCATTTTTCAAATGCATGATGTGGACAAGCTTGGAGAAGATCTTTAAATCTTTTCCAACATTGATAAAAAGTTTTACCTTCTTTTACAGAAAAGTTCATTATTTGATGTCTTAATGTATTAGTACGATGCACAGGAAAAAACTTTTTAATGAAATCAGCTTGTAAAGCTTGCTAGTTTGTGATTGAATTTACTCTTAAAGAGTTAAGTCATAGTTTAGCTTTATCTTTCAATGAAAAAGGAAAAAGTTTTAATCTAACAATTTCAGAATTGTCTTGCAAAGTTCCACAGACTTCTTCGAATTCTTTCATATGAACATAGGGGTTTTCAGTTTCTAAACCATGAAACTATGGTAATAACTGTATTGTTTTTGGTTTAATATTAATATTTGGGGCATCTATTGAAAAAGAAAAATATGACGGGACATTATTTCTTATAGGATGTAGATATTCTCTTAACAGTCGAACATTTTGAACTAGTTCTTGTTCTCTAGCTTCTTGCTCTCTAGGTACGTTTTGAGTCATACTTAAGTCAAAAGATTCTTGTGTAGATGAAGATAAGGGAGATGACTGATTTACAAAACCTACTGATGAATGAACAGACAGACAATAAACAAAATATAAACATACAATAAAAATAAACATATATATTTTTATTTTTATTTTTATTATATTTTTTTTCAAATTACGATAATCCCCGGCAACAGTGTCAAAAACTTTATTCACACTATTTCGTGATCTAATTTATATTATATTATACACCTAAGTATAAGTAGTCAAATTGTAGTTTTCTCGATTTAAGTCCAAGTATCAATCCCACGAAGAATTTTAGTAATTTAGATTTTTAAAATAAAAACAATAAAGTTGTTGTTTGAAATAGTGTATCATTTAATAGCTTATGATGTGAGTTTAGATTAACAACTAGTTTAATTAAATAAAGTATGCAAGTAAGCATTTTAATGACAAGAATATAAAAGATACCCCTCAATTTAGGGATTTCATATGCTTTATATTGGTTAAGTACTAGAAATGTTACCTTACCACAATTAACTCTCATTTTACTGGAAAGTCAAATAATAGGTCTAATGTATATAAATCATAACACAGCCGCTTCTTAGGTTAACTGGTGCTATTAAGTCATAACGCAACCACTTCTTAGGTTAGCTGGTTATAGATGTGCCAATTGACTAATTCGAGTGAACCAGAAGGACAAGTCATTCATGAGGAATACTTGAAATATTCACTTGACTCCATCTGTGATACATATACCAATTAAACATCCTCAGCGTTCCGGTGGAAGATAAATCATACTGATAGGAATGTCGTAGATATTCAACTAGGAATATTATCATTTACACCAGTTAAACGATCTTAGTAATCTAGAAGGACAAGTCATTCATGAGGATCACTTAGATCATTAATCTGATAGTTACATATAGTAGTTAAACAACCCTAATAACTCAGAAGGACAAGTCATTCATGAGTATCATTTAGGTTTTGTACTATACATCAGTTAACATCCTCAACATTCCGGTGGAAGATAAACCATACCGATAGGAATGCTGTGGTTGTTTTACCAGTAGGTTGATGATGCACTGATGACATACTTCCAAGCACAACACTGAAAATATGTACATCACTGCATCATGTATGAAGCTTATAATACATATATAGATAAAGATATAAATAAAACATCAGCATTTTCAGAAGTTAACCAATAATATACATATGTTCACCCTTCACCGAAGGATATAAGTGAACTACTCACTCTCCATTGCTACAGACAAGCAAGAAGTGTGAGTAGTTTTCATTACCACTGAAATTAAAATATAAACTCTAAAACTTCTTTCACATGGAACAACTGAAACATAACCACCTTTATTATCAATTAAGACAAAAAAAGTTGTGGTAATTCAACTATCCGAATAGAAAGATACAATAGAAATGTAGAAATACAGAATATTGGTGTAGGACAGACTGGATTTGTATTTGAGTTTATCTTTCTTTCTTTCTTTTTCTCTCTTTTTCTTCCCTTGGGTTTCTCCCTTTGGAGCTCTAGGATGGCCGACCTTCTTGGAATGAAGAAGGAGTCCCCTATTTATAGACAAAAGGCAAGCATGAAGTGAAAAAGGCAAGCACGAGGTGGAAAGATAAAGCTTAGCCACCTAGGTGACCATTCGGACCCTAGCATCACCATCCAGATGGTGGTGCCTTGCAAGAGCTTTCATGTGTCGCGTTCTAGAGCTTCCAAGTGTCTTTATTACACATTGAACCTGCGTTGTTTCATACTTTACAAAATTGCCTCATATTTTCTAGTATTTATGCATTTGACCCTGAAATTTAAATATAAAGTATTTAAAACTTTAATTTACACACACATTATAATTAACCCTAACTGATAATTTTTAATTGTTTTATCTTACAAAATTAATTACTTAATCATTATAGTTTACGCCCTAATTAGGGTTAATCAAGCATTCCCTGTTAGAGTAGTTGGGAAGACTCGACACAAGATCTCATCAAGGAATGCATGAAGTGTCATAAGGTCTTTAAACTTCTAGAGGTGATCAACTAAATCTTTGCCACCTTCGAAATTATCCATATGGGGTATCCAAAAACCTACTGGAAATGGGCAAGCCACCATAGTTGGAGCAAACAGAGTCCCTTTCTTCACATTGGCTGGTTCAGCTTTATTGTTCAAAGCGTACCTAAGATCTCCCAGTTGCGCACGAAAATCTCTCATTTGGTCTCCCCAACTAAGGGAGTTGTCTGCAACTTCCTCCTGATCTCAGGTTCTTTGGATTCGTCTACCAATGTTTGGATCTTGCTGGGTCCCCTCCTTTCGAGGAGAGGGAGATGAAAAGGATTAAGGTTGATGTTGTTACATTTTGAACTGGCTGGTCATTGGAGGTTTTGTGGACTACGTGGCATAGGCACTTGTTGTTGCTGTTGGAGGACCGCTTGGAGGCTCTCGGCTCTTTGTCAGACTTGTTGGCCTAGCACGACGACCTCATCCTGTATACGTTCAACAGAAGCTCGATCGTCGGGTCAGTTTTTAGAACAGTTAGCAGTTTCTATTTCCTTCTTGTTCTGGATGTTCTGGCTTTGAAATTTCAGTGCCCATGGTTTAATGTATGAAAAATTTGGAAAAATATAGTTTCCCGCAAACAATGCTAATTGATAGATCGATCCGTAAATCTTTTCTAGATTACTGTGCAAAGGTCATTGTTTGGTGACCTATTGTCGAGGTTCGTAATTTGTTCCAAATATTGAGATCCAAAGACCTGTTAATGAAAGTTTAAAAGTAGGAAACCAGAGTTGTCCCAGCCGTAACACCTCCGATGTCTAAGTCAGTAAATTCATATGGGTGGAAAGTAGTAAAAAAATGACCAATTTTTTGTGCACCTGTTAATTCCTCTTGGAAGAAATACTTACCTTTGCCCTTTATTAATGAGGAATTTATAGATGGAGTTAATCGAGGTTTTGGTTTAAGAGGTCATTATTAAGGTTAATCATGTAATATTGAGTGTGCTTTAAGTTAACCCATGCACATGCCCCAGCTCCTGGCATATGTTAGTGGTTAATTTAGAAACCCATGGGTAATATCAGGTATAATGTGTCAAGTATCATGTTTCTTCTAATACCCAAGCATGCATGTGAATGCTGACGTGTCAACATGTTAGATGTGATTGACGACATCCAAACACTGGGAAGCAATATCCGAACTTCGAGTTCTGAACTATATCCATCAATTGTAATATTTTTCCTATAATGGGAATTTATTTGCCTCAGTTCTGAATGTTTCATGCTTCCATTTTCAAAAAAGCTTGTTGATATTTCCTGATCTTGTTTTCTTGTTCTTGTTGCAATATAGTACCCAAACGATACGTATCTATGAGTCGTATCATTTTCCACCGTATCTAACAATACATGATATATTTCTTACAATACGTTTCAATACAATCAGAAAACGGTACGCACAATATCAAAATGACCTCATTTTTCAAGGCTTTTGTTTTCTAAACAATAAAACAACGTCCTTTCCCGATATGTTTTTTTTTTTAATATTTTGGTTTGACCTCAAACAAGAGAAGCTCTTGATCATCTTCTTCCAAAACCCTTTTTTGGTTTATCTTGCATCTCATTCTTCTTCTCATTCAAGCAAAAAAATGGTACCTAAATTTCTATCTGTGTTCTAAAGACAAAAAATTGTCTCTCTTTCGATCTCTATTGGAAACACGAATCACAAAAAAATGATAAATGAGTTGAAATGATAGTTGTATTACGTCAGACACTACATATTTATGTATTTTTATAAATGTGTATGCATAAATTGAGTGTGTCTTATGATAAACAATACATTATAATACACAATATAATATTTTTAAAAAATGATACGAGTTCTAATACAAGTTTTGATAACCTTGCTTCAGCTTGCATTTATACAGACAGACAAACCTCTTCGCACCATGCAACCATACAGTTGCTATCTGCCAACACTCAGACTATCAAGTAGGAGCTTAAAGAATTACATCCTAACAATACTTAAATTGTTATCCTCTACAAAGTTTGGAGAGTATTGTAACAACAGAATAGTCAGAATATCAAATGACATTTGACCCCATAGAAGAAATGATATCACGAAATTCCAATGGCCATACCAGCGTACACTAACTACGGGGTTTATGTGTTATTGAGTGAGAAACCTTACGAAGCCTAGATATCATTTATCCTTTAATTTATTACGCACATGCTAATCCATCGATATTAAAAAATATAATTACTCAAAATAATTTATTTTACAAGGTAATTTGTTATATTTAAGTTTTAAATACAAGAATCCTATTAAATACAACAAAATTTAATGGAAACAATCTGGGAAAATAAATATCCATCACTAGAGGTGATAATCTTCACCCATTACCTATTAACCCGCCCAATCCACCCTTAAATCAGTGAGTTGCGTTCTTATGTTAATTAATACGAATTTTAAATGAGTTAGGTAATAGCACTCAATTTACTTAAATTAGTTAAAACATATCACAAATGGGTATCTATTGGGTTGATACTAATAAAAATAGTAATAAATCTAATACAAACACAAACTATTACACTAAACACACACATACATGCACTAATACGCTAAAACGCACACACATACACACACACACTCTTATCTTTACTATTTTAAAATATCAACATACCTGAAAAACTTTTGTTATTTCACCTTTTCCCTCCAACACTACAACTATGTCATTATCATCTTTTTAGAATTAATGTTGCATTAAACCTAATCATCCCCTCCAGTTGTTTTCCTATTCTCACCCGTTAATCTATCTCTCTCTCCCTATTTTTCAGTTGTTAGTTTCTCTCTCTCTCATGCATATTAACAAATTGGCCTAGAAACTTTTATTTAACTGAATTAGGTAAAATAAAAAATGACAATACAATCTTCTTAAGTTAATAACTTCATTAATATTGTTTGGAGTAGCAACAGTTACAAACTCTTCAGGTAAGCTGCTGAGCAACTGTTACAGATTTTCATTAAAAGCTTTATCTATTTAAGCCCATATACGAAATACAATTTGGCAATCTCTAAACCGAGAATGGAGACTTTTCTCAACCATATCATTCTGGCTTTATATCTAAAAGTGATTCTCATGAAAAATGGTGTACTAGCTGACACAAGATTGAGGTGATCAAGCTGCTAGCAAGATTGCTACATGGCTTGATCCAAAATATGTACACCTAAGTGCAAGCAGTCAAGTTATAGTTTTAATCCCGTTAAATCTAAAGTCGAATCCACAGGAAACTTATGTTGGTGTTTTAAAGTTAAGATCAATAGAGACAATGGTTAATGGAACCCCTTGAAGTTGGAAGTTGTGATGATGATGATATTTTCTAAACAAAATATAAGATTCTCTCAAATAAAAATAAAAACCACTCTTTAGTTCGAGGATCTAGACATATGCATTTGTGTTTGGGTGTTATAGTTGTGCAACACTGATTATTTAATTAACTCCTACATCAATAGCAAGATAATCAGAAGAGAAAGATTGAATGTGTGGATTAAGAGCATAATCTGATGTCTATGTAGAAGATCATAAGAATTGTTTTATGCTGAGACTCAATCCATCTATATGCAATCAAATAATTCTATAAAGCATCCAGTATTAGTTAAGTTATCCAATCATAAGTGAAGCTACAATGTAAGTGAAGATCGAAAGTTTGTCATGAAGATCTAACTTGGGTACTTGCTGGGAATCATTGGAATCAATGGGAGGAATAGGGGTATATGGCATTATGTTCTGTCAGGATTAGTTTAATTACCTCAAAAATGGTGTTCGCATCAACATTGAATTCAATACCCATCATATATTTGAAAAACTACGTTGATCGAGTGATTTGAGCATTATTGTAAAATTATTGAACCAAAACAATAGTACAAACCCCCACTCGCTACACAAATCCTCCCCAAACTCTCGCCAACAAAATTCCCTGCACACCCACACTCTCAAAATCATCCAAAACCAAAGCATGTTCAACAATAACATTTTTGAAGGAGAACGTGAGTTCATACCTTTGGCTTTTTTCATATGTCTCAAAAATGGCTCCATCAAAGACGAGGTTTACCCATGGTTCATGTTCATGGAGCCCAGTATCTTGCCCCTCATGTTGCTCGGATGGAAGTTGTGCCTTGTGGATTGCGTTGTGCTCATCTCGGGTCCCTTGGCCAAAGCTTTATTTCTTAATCCCATGGGTGTGTTGAATTGGAACTGAAATCAAAGATTTTGATCGGTAAGAATAGCTTACGAGGCTTGAATCTTGCCTTGAGAGGCTTGGAATCAAGGAAAAAGTGATGTGTATCGGATATCTAAGCTGGGGGAAGGTTTTTCGCAACCTAGGGTTGCATAATTTCTGAATTTTAGGGCCAAAATGATGATGAATAGCCGTCGGTGATCTTTTAAAATCGCAACAAACAGTTCGGACGGTAGGGGGCATCCGGACACTGTCCACTTTCTGGAGTTTTTGCTTTTCAGCTTCTAGAGGAGAGTTCGGATGGTGTCTGGCATCCGGACGATGCTCTCTTTTCTCAATTTTCTAAATTTTTTTTGTCCTTTTTCTCTTTTTAAAGTGTATTTTGACACTAAATCTGATTTATTTTATTATTGTTATTATTATTATTATTATTATTATTATTATTATTATTACTACTACTACTACTACCATTACTAAGGTTTAAAAAGATAATATAAAAAAATTAAAATTGTGAAAAACTTAAAAGTATTTTTTATATACATATTTACATTTTTACAATAGGGAATTCGAACCATTGACCTTCATTTTATTGAGGCGCACTTTTAACCATCATGGGTGGATCCGCAAGTCCAAACAATTTTAATGAAACTATAGTAATATATCTTACCAAAGCTTGTTATGGCAAAAAAAAACATTTAATTTGATTCTTGCTCAATCTCCACTCTGAACAATCAGTGAATTTACCGACTTCTTGCTACACATACTGTGTAAGAACATGACTAGAATAGTATGGCATGTCTGAAAAATCCTTATTCTACTCATGCACTATTCAATCTAAACGATCGAGTGTGTAACCAAAAATTGGTTGAGAACACTAATTATACTTTCTCATGTGAAAGAGCCAACCACATCAGTTACATGCGCCAAGTCATTTGGTTCTTTGATGCTTAGAAAATGTGCTCCTTCCGCACAATGGTTTTGCTTGTTCTTTTTGGATCTCAATTTTTCTCACCATTCTTACTTTTTTCCATTATTATAGAATGCACATCCAATGAAAATGTGCATTAACACCTAAACTAAACCAAAAAAGTTTAACGTCCATGATTAGAAAACTTAAGACACTATATTTAGTTCTTTAACATGTGTCAATCACAAAGACAATTGAAGCAGTCGAAAGAAAAAAAAAATTAGACACGTGAAAAGTTTTAAAATGTATATCCAAGGTGTAAAATATGAAATACTTCTCTTCCCCCAACCTAAACTCAACATTGTCCTCAATGTTTGGAATTTACCAAGACACACAAGATGAATTTAAGGTTGAAAGGTAGGGACCTCTGTACATCGGTCAAAACCCTACAAACAAAATACATTATATTATTACATCAATCAAATTTGTTGTAATCATGATTATAGTGATACGTGACTACAAAAATAAAAATGAAAACCGTTGCTAAATAGAGAATAGGAAGACAACATAGAAAACAAAAGACAGTATTCGTTTTTCAAGCCATAGAGAATTGAGAGGATGAATTTAAGGATTTTTAGAGAGGGAGAAGAGAAGCAACAGAGCTTTCTAAAGAGAGAATTAAGGTGTGAAATCTACTATCATTTTGGGGTTTTAATGCTTTTATAGACAAACAGTTCGGGTGACTCAGGTTCACTCATAAACTGAACTGATTACGTGCAAAACATAAAAATTGACAAATTCATTCAATTTATTTTGGATCCATTAGACAATGGATTTCACATTCTTGACAAATCCTTCATAAAAAGGTTTTAGATGTTGGTCATTAACTTTAAAAACATTACCGTTGGAAGGATTCTCAATCTCCACTGCTTCGTGTTCAAATACTTGCTTCACAATATAAAGTCTTGTCCACCTTGACCTCAAGTTACCATGAAATAGATGGATTCTTGAATTGTAAAACAAGGCTTTTGAGAGAGCTCAAATGTCTTTCGCACAATGTGCTTGTCATGGAATCTTTTCATTCTTGATTTTGTAATTTTAGTACTATTATGCGCCTCATTCCTTAATTCCTTGAGTTTGTTAATCTGAAGTTTCCTAGACACCCTTGTTTTTCCCAAATCAAAGTTCATTGTCTTGATTACTCAATATGCTATAGGTTCAAGCTCAACAGGAAAATGACGTGATTTTCTATTAACAAGCCTATAGGGAAACATGCCCAAAATGGTTTTAAAAGTTGTTTGGTAAGCCACAATGCATTTTTTTAGTCCTAAAGACCAATCCTTGCAGTTGGGATTCACTATTTTTTCCAAAATCTATTTTATCTCTCTAATGGCCAATTTTCTTAACCATTTGTTTGTAAATGGTAAGGGGTTGCAACCTTGTGTATAAAATATTTTCTCATCAAATTTGCACAATATAGGTTACAAAAGTGTAATCCACCATCACTAATAATGACTCAATGTATTCCAAACCATGATAAGATGTTTTCTTTCAAAAATTTTACCACATTGTGATGATCATTGTTGTGGCATGTAATGACCTCTAGCCATTTAGAAACATAATCCACAATAACCAAGATATAAATATATCCAAACAATGGGGGGGAAAGGGACCATAAAATCAATATCTCAACAATAAAACATTTTCAATAACCAAAATGGGGTTTAGGGGCATCATGTTTCTTTTAGTATTCCCCCTCAACGATTGGAATCTATCACATGATAAACATAAAGTATAGGTGTCTTGGAACAATGTGGGCTAATAAAATCCGAATTGCAGAAGTTTTCTTGGAAAAAAAAAAAGTGGCTTCCACATGCTTTAGAGGGGTAAATTTTTATTATACTTTGCATTTCATGGTTTGGTACACATCTCCTAATGATCTGATCATTACAGTACTTAAACAGGTAGGGATCGTCCCAAAAAAAAAATTGTGTACCTCTCTAAAAAACTTCATCCTATCCAAAGAGGTAAGGAAAAAGGTAGTGTATTGGTGGTTGTGAAATTAGCAGTATTAGCGTACCATGGTAACTTTGAGACATGAACAGCTGGTCGTATGCAAAATTTCATTGATTGGTACCTTGTACTCATGAAACTCATGTGTCAGCCTTTAGAGATGATCTACCACCCATTTTCTATGCATTTCTTATCCTTGATTTCTAGGTCAAATTCATGTAATCGGAGTATCCATCTCAACAATCATGGATTGGCATCTTTCTTTGTGAACAAAACCTTCAAAGCCGTAAGATTAATAAAAACAATCACCGAAGAACCAACCAAAAAAGAATGAATTTTATCTAAAGCAAAAACAAAATAAAGCAACTCTTTATCAGTGGTGGAATAGTTCATTTAAGCATCATTGAGAATCTTGCTGGTATAATAAATCACATAAGGCTTTTTTATCATTTCTTTATCCCAATACTGCTCCTACAACGTAATCACTTGCATTGCACATCAATTCAAAGGGTAGCGACCAGTTAGGGGGTTGTATTATTGGAGCAGAGATTAGTATACATGTAAGCTTATCAAAAGATTTTTGGCATGCATCATCCCATACAAAAGATAGATCTTGACTAAGGAGATGACATATGGGTTTAGATATGACACTAAAATCTTTAATGAATCTCCTATAGAATTTTGCATGCACTAAGAATGATTGGACATCCTTAATAGTTTTAGGATCGGGTAAATTGGCTATCAAATCTACCTTTGCTTTGTCAACTTTTATTCCATCAGCTGAAAAACATGTGACCTAATACTCTGCCTTGTGTCACCATAAAATGACATTTCTCCCAATTGAGCACAAGATTGGTCTCCTCATGTCTTATCAACACCTTTTCTAGATTATCCAAACACAAATTAAAAGAATCTCCATAAAAAAAAAAAAAAAAACATCCATGAACACGTCTAAAAACCTCTCAACCATGTTGCCAAACAAACTAAGCATGCATCTCTAAAATGTGGCAAGAGCATTGCATAAGCCAAACGACATTCCGCTATATGCAAATGTACCAAATGGGCATGTGAATTTCATTTTCTCCTAGTCATCAAGTGTTATCTCTATCTGGTTGTACCCTGAATAGCCATCTAAGAAACAGTAAAATGCATGGCCCGTAATCCTCTATAAGACTTGATCAAGAAATGGGAAAGGAAAATGGTCTTTCCTAGTTATAGAATTGAGTTTTCACTAGTCTATGCACATACTCACCTTGTAACAACTCTAGTAGGCACCAACTCATTGGCATCATTTTTTACTACTATGATCCCAGACTTTTTAGGCATAACTTGGGTTAGAATGACCCATTTACTATTAGAGATGGGGAAGATGATTCCTACATCCAACACTTTGAGCACCTCAGCCCGAACAACCTCTTTCATGTTTGGGTTCTACCTTTGCTACATTTGACGAGTAGATTTTTAATCCTCCTCAAGGTATATGGCATGATTACAAATTAATAGAATTATACCCTTCAAATTAGCAATGGTCCACCCAATGGCACTCTTATGATGTTTAAGGACTTCTAACAACTTAGAATCTTATGAACTTGCTAGCTTCGATGAAATAACCATCGGATATTAATCATCCTCAACCAAAAATACATACTTTAAGTTAGATGGGAGGGGTTTTAATTTAGGCTTTGGTGGTTTAACACTGGATGAGAATGTCTTGCTACCACTCGGGACCAACTTTTCAAACTTGGGTACCCATGACTTGATAGTATGGACTAGGTAGACCTCTAGCTCCTTAGCTAAGCTCAAACAATCACCCTTTAGCTCTGACTCTAACTCATATGTGATAGACTCTAGCATACAAGACTCTGGTGAATCCTTAAGAAATGCTTTGTTCAAATGTTTATGTGTCAAAGACTCAATGAAATTCACTCCTCTCACTTCTTCTTCCTCACCTGGTTTCTTAATAATGTTAAAAATGTTAAGCTCTAGAGTCATATTCCCAAAATTCAATTTCACTATCTCATTCCTGCAATTGATTAAAGCATTCAAAGTTGCTAATAAGGGTCGATCAAAGATGATAAGAATTTGACTCCCTAAATGCATAATCGATTAAGTATCCAAGACAATGAAGTCAGCTGGGAAAAAGAATTTGTCCACTTAGACAAGGACATCTTCAACAATACCCCTTAGAACTTTGATAGACATGTGTACCAATTAAAGGGTGATGTATGTAGGCTTAAGGTCGCCTAGACCAAGTTGTTGGTAGACTGAAAAAGGGAGTAGGTTGACACTGGCTTCAAGATCAAGTAACGCTTGCTCAATCCTAAAGTTCTTGATGACACATGAAACTATGGGACACCCCAGGTCATTGTACTTTGTAGGGGCTTTGTGTTGAATTATGGAACTGGCTTGTTCAGTTAAAAAGGCACTTTTTTAAATATTTTGGCTTCTTTTAACTATGCACAAGTCCTTTAGAAACTTGGCATAAGAATGAACCTGCTTAATGGCATCTAGAAGTGGTATATTGATTTTTACTTGCTTAAAAAGCTCGTAAATATCAAGATGATTGCTCAACTTCTGTGTTTTCTTGAGTCTTTGGGGAAAATGAGCTGGAATAGGACATGGTGGTTGTGGCTTCTCAACTTCCCTAGACTCAAAATTCTATGCAGGCTGCACCATAGGTGTGGTCTTAGTGTGTTGTGATGGTTTGATAGACTTGTCAATGAATTTACCACTTCTAAGAGTAGTGATAGCTTGAACATGCTCTTGTGGAAGTTCCATGGAAGAAGGTTTACCCACTTGGTATTGACCTTGTGGCTATTTAGGTTGGGTAGAAAAAAATTTCTTTTCCTGTGTGGTTGTTGACTGGGTCAACTTTTGGATATAACCTTTAAGATCCTTGAAAGATTGGGTGGTCTGGGTTTGAACTCATTGAAGGCTTGAGTGGGTCGATTGTTATAGTGCATTTAGCTTGCATGAACTGGTTCAAAGTGTCATCAAGGCTCCTCTTGTGTGGTAGTTGATATGGTTGACATGCTGGAGAGCCTTGAGGTGGTGGTGGTGGTGGTCCTTCTTGTTGATTAACATAAAGTTGTTTTGTGTTCCTTCAACTGAAATTCGGGTGGTTCTTCCACTCCGGATTGTAGGTCTCAGAATAACGGTTGGAATAGGTTCTTCCACCCTTGAGCCATCATCACTCCAAATTGACATGGTCGAGTGGGGAGAGCATCATAGAAAATCCCTACCAAAGTCTAGTTAAATGCATGGTGTGGGTAAACTTAGATAAGATTCTTAAAT
This sequence comes from Ilex paraguariensis, assembly GCA_963454935.2. Classification (NCBI taxonomy): domain Eukaryota; kingdom Viridiplantae; phylum Streptophyta; class Magnoliopsida; order Aquifoliales; family Aquifoliaceae; genus Ilex; species Ilex paraguariensis. The sequence goes on along the minus strand of CAUOFW020009680.1, from coordinate 2,656 downwards.
CTCTCCCAACATTGATAGAACGTTTCTCCCTATTTGACCAAAAAATTCATTATTTGCCTTTTAAGTGCATTTGTACGGTGTAAAGGGAAAAATTTCTTGAAAAACTCTATTTGTAACGCTTGCCAACTAGGTGTGGAATGGGCTTTTAAAAAATTTAGCCATTGTTTAACTTTGTCATTTAAAGAGAAAGGATAAAGTTTCAACTTGGCCATTTCAAAATTATCTTGGAATGTCCCACATACCTTCTCAAATTTTTTAATATCTAAGTATAATTTTTTTTATTCGAGTACTTGAAATTGAGGTAATAACTGCACTGTACCAGGCTTCACATTGAAGTTGGGTGCAAGAAAACACAAAATAAGAGGGACACTATTTCGTGTAGGGTGTAAATACTATTATCAAAGGAGCCTGCGACTGATCGATGTGAAGAAGCTTCAAATTGATTCACAGACCCGACTAATTTTTTGACAAATAATCAGAGAGAATAAATCTTAAGCATTTGGCTCACCAGAAATCTTAAGCATTCAATGTACGTGACACAACAAATTAAGAAATTATACAGAGCAAAAACTTTACTAAAAATAAGAATTAAATTAAAATAATAAATCGTGCATTAAAAAAACATTAAATATCATGCTTCATTGAAAGTATCTCTCCTAACTTTAGTTGGGCTTTTAACAAACCATAGAACTAGAATAAAAACTAAAAAAAAAAACTATGGGAAAGAATAATAATCATCATCTCTCAATAGATGAGAATCTTTATTTATACTAAAAAAAAATCTTAGGTATAGGTGGAAGATAAAAGGTTGTATTGGGAAGAATTCCTTTCCAAAAAAGAAGTCTTTTGAGGTTAAATCCAGTGTATAAAATCTTGGGGGTGCGGGTACAAAATCTTTCCAGAATTCGAGCTTGAATTTCGCATATTTAGAGGTCAATTCACTAATTGTTTGTGAAATACACTTTTGTAGCCCTTGAAGTTTTCTTTCCAACCCCACAAAAATTAGGTCAAGCAAACACCGGAGTCAAAAGTTATGAGCAAAATAATGAAGAGATATCAAATCCTTATCTTCTAGGATACTTTCCTAATCCAACTTTAAATAAGTTCGTCTAATTTGAACTCTTATAAGGATTAAATTATTGTCTTAGCTTCAAATTTTTCTGTCTTAATCTTGACTCTTCAATCCTTATCAATTGTAATTCTTCCTCTAGTGATTGTTTCATTTGTCTTATCAATTATTACTTTAAATCAACTAATTTACCTGCAAAATAAATCAAACAATTAGAAAAAATATCAAACTAGAAAGTCAAGGAATCTAACACATTTAATCACAATAATATGCAATTAACTGATGGTTAATCAACCCTCTTTTTGAAAGCTTTAATTTCTTCGAGGGGGGAGATCTTCACTAAGAACAGACTTAGCCTTCAAAAGCCATCACAACCTTCTTATCTAGGGGTTGACCATAGATTCTGAGAAAAATAACCCCAATCAATAAGAGAAAAAAAAAAAGAGAGAGAGATAGAAGACTAGAAAAGTACTCCAAAAAAAAAAAGCTTCCTCTTCTCCTTAGCAATTAGAACTTTGAAGTTGTGGCAAGAGAAATTTGCAGCAAGATCTACCCGCTTCAAAAGCTCATCGCAAGTGAAAAGGGAATAAAATGTGAGCCCAAATGATGGCTAATGAAATTGTAAATGAAAACACCCTAAAAGAGGGTACTCCCCAGAAGGGACTGAAATGCCCCAAACTTTGGGCACCGAAGCATGATCTCTAGATTGTCCCTCCTCTAGGTCGAACTCACTTTCCGTAATAGATAGAAGAACCAAGGCTTCTAGTTCTTATTCAAGTCAAGGAGCCCTGACACAAGCTTAGGGATCTTTTGCAAAGTGCTAAGATAGAAATAACCCTTCTGGGTGCACTCCTTCACTTTATAGCAATAAACAAATTTCTTTGAAATAATGGAATAATGTCCCCCATTACTAAGCCTCCATAGTGCCATCAAACTGGTAAGGGTCTTCCGAGCATTAGGAACCAATTGACAAGGAGACAAACCCAACCAAGAAATTACAAACCTAACAAAGGGTGGAGTGGGAAACTAGAGTCCGACTTACAAAGCAAACTCTAGGAAACACACTCCTCCATAGGAAGGAGAGCAAGCCCACTCATGTGCAGAGGGCAGTCGTAGCCAAACAAAATTTGGAAGACCATACTGTGACTTCAAAGACCCTATACTACTTTATGTATAATGACACTCTATTTCGTGAGCCTCCCAAAGGTGGACCTATCAACAAAGGGAGAGAGGGAGTGTTCAAAGCCCTCATCCCTTAAACCTGCAAACTCATTTCGTTCTGAGTCTGCATCTAGGTCAGACAAACCCAAATGGACATCCCTCCTAACTTCACTTGACATTGGCATAGAAACAAAAGGATAAACAAGACCCTGATGCTTAGAGATTGCCTTTGTAATTTCCTTAGAAGAACCTTCTAAACGCTGTTTCCTAAAACTAGGGGTCTCAAGAAAGAACTTAACAGGGGAATTAAGAGGGTTGTAAGGGCGGACAACGTTGTCCGACTCACTATAGCTATAGATTGTAATGAGATCGATGTTCATAAAGTGGGGAACCGAAAAAAAAAAGAGAAAAATCCCTTCACTCAAA